>VNJU01010614.1:0-25012 GCA_008042675.1 Drosophila seguyi | reverse complement strand
CAACTGAAAGATGCACAAGCCAAATACAGGTTAATGCACCCAGAAAAATACCGAACTGCAGCAGCTAAATATCAGGCCAGAAATCCCGAAGTGCACCAAGCTGCAGTAGCTAAATATCAGGCCAGTAATCCTGAAGTGCACCAAACTGCAGTAGCTAAATATCAGGCCAGTAATCCTGAAGTGAATCAAGCTGCTGTAGCTAAATATTATTCTAAGAATCCAACGTCTCGATCAACATGACGTTTGCGACCTTGGAAAGTTAAAGCTTATTCTGCCTTTAATTATGACCCACAAACAGAATAATTAACCGATAAAGTAATAGCAATTGGTAAAATGGATAAAAAATACATACATTGCAATGCATTAAAATGGAAAGCAGAACCCAAAGGTATATGTTGTAAAGACAGAAAAGTCAAATTGCCCGCTTTTAAAGCTTTACCTGAGCCTCTCAAAAGCCTTATAATGGGCGGTCATCGAAGCCATGCCCATTTCATCAATAATATTAGAAAGTACAACAATTGTTTTCAAATGACATTATTTGGAAATACAAAAATTATTAAAGATGGTTACATGCCAACATTTAAGGTTCATGGACAGGTTTATCATATTGTTGGTAGTCTTTGTCCGGGTCCTCAAAAAGAAGCTCAATTCCTTCAAATATATTTTGTTGGCGAAGATGAGAAAGAAGCACATTTAAGGTGTAAAAAGCAAATAGGTACAAAAATAGAGTTAGTCAAAGAATTACAAATTATGTTGCATAATACTAATTCTTATATTAGGGATTTTAAAACTGGAATTCAAAAAGTACCAAAGAATTGCATAGATTACAAGTTGGTTATTAGCGCTAACAAATTACCAGTAGGTGCTCATAAAGGACGTTTTAATGCTCCAAGTGTTGCCGAAGTTGCTTTGCTAATTGTTGGGCAACATTTTAAAAAGAGAGATATTATTATTGAGAGTCATAATAATACACTGAAGCGTATCAGTGAAATACACCGATCTTATGACGCTTTACAATACCCTTTACTATTTTCTTATGGAGAAGATGGTTATAGCACTAACATTTCTCAATGTGATCCAGTGACAAAAAAAAATCTTGCTAAGACTGTATCGGCTCTAAGCTTTTATGGTTATAGAATAATGATTCGGCAAACTGAAACGAATCATTTGGTTTATTGCCGTTCGTTGTTCAGTCAATTTTTGGTTGATATGTATGCCAAAATTGAAACAGAAAGACTAAATTATATTCGTCACAATCAGGCAAAGTTAAGAGCGGATAGCTATATACACCTGCAGGATGCTATCGGAAAACAAGATGTAAATATTGCTCAGATTGGTGAAATGGTAATTTTACCATCTACTTTCACTGGATCTGCACGATATATGCATGAAAAAACTCAGGACGCAATGACATACATATGTCAGAATTTACGGTCGTCCTGATCTTTTCATTACGTTTACGTGCAATCCTAATTGGGAAGATATTACAAATGAATTATTTAAAGATCAAAAGTCAAGTGATCGGCATGACATTATAGCCAGAGTGTTTCATTTGAAATTCAAAGTTTTAATGACTTTGCTTAATAATGGTGCTATTTTTGGTCAAACAAAATGTTTCATGTTCTCGATAGAATGGCAAAAACGTGGCCTTCCACCTTTGGTTAGAAACCTCGATTAAGGCCGATAAAATCGATAGTATTATATGTGCAGAAATTCCGGATCCTAAAATCGATCCTTTGCTACATAATATTGTAAAGGCAAATATGATACATGGACCTTGCGGTGTAATGAACCCACAATCTCCATGTATGAGTAAGGGTAAATGTTCGAAAAAATTTCCTCGCAATTTTCTGAAAGAAACAGTTACAGATATAAATGGATATCCATTATATCGGCGCAGATCACCTGATGATAGCAGCTTAACTGTTAAAATTAAGGGTAATGAAATAGACAATCGTTGGGTTGTACCCTATAATCCTGTACTTATGCGAACATTTAAAGCACATATAAATGTGGAATTTTGTACTTCAGTAAAATCCATAAAGTATATTTGCAAGTACGTTAATAAGGGTAGTGACCAAGCTTCATTTACTGTTAAAAATACAAAAAATGAAGTTCAGCTATATGAAAGTGGTCGTTATATTAGCAGTGCTGAAGCTGTTTGGAGAATTCTTGCATTTCCCATACACGACAGATTTCCATCCATTACTCATTTAACTGTACATTTGGAAAATGGCCAACGTGTCTACTTTAATCCAAATAATGCAAGTCGGTTAGCTGAAAAGCTAATCAATCCACCTCACACAACATTAACAGCTTTCTTTCACCTGTGCACAGTTGACACCTTTGCTAAAACACTTCTGTATGTTGAAGTGCCATCTTAAATAAAAAGTTTCAAAGAAGAAAACGAGGTATTGATGTGCCCAATTTTCCTGGAGTAAAAAAAGATAGTACTTTGGGTAGAGAATATACTGTACACCCTAGAAATAGTGAATGCTATTATTTAAGACTTTTACTTCATGAAGTTCATGGGCCAACATCATTTTTATGTATTAAAACTGTGAATGGTGTTATATATGACACATTTCAGTTGGCCTGTAAAGCTTTAGGCTTACTAGAAGATGACATGCACTGGGATGCACATTAGAAGAAGCGGTCCTGTGTCAAAGGCCAAATAACGAACTTTTTGCAATAATGTTAGTATTTTGTCAAATGTCTGATGCGCTAAATTTATGGGAAAAATACAAAGATGGTCTCTCTGAAGATATTTTGTATGAAATTAAGCTTGCATTGGATGACAATAAACCAATAGATTCGGCAATTAGGGATACTGTATATAATAAGTGTCTTATTCAAATTGAAGATATAGTATTGCAACTCGGAATCCAATCCTTATCAGAGTTTGGATTACCCAAGGCAAAGAGAATGGAGCAGTCTATTTAAAATAAGGAATATCTTAGAGAAATTAGTTATGAAAACAATGAAACAATTGTAAATAATAACGAAAAATCTCTCACCGATGAGCAATATGAAGTATATCAAAAAATTTTGGACAGCATTGAAGCTGCAAATGGGGAAATATTTTTCTTAGATGCACCTGGTGGTACAGGAAAAACATTTCTGCTCAATTTGTTGTTGGCAAAAATTAGAGGAAAGCGTCAAATTGCTTTAGCTGTTGCATCATCTGGAATTGCTGTAACACTGCTAACAGGTGGTCGAACAGCCCATTCGGCATTTAAGCTTCCATTAGATTTAACACGTTTAGAAAATCCACACTGTTCCATTTCCAAGCAGTCAAATACAGCAATAGTACTTAGGGACTGCAAGCTCATTGTTTGGGATGAGTGTACTATGGCACATAAAGGCGGTTATGAAGCCTTAAATAGAACTTTAAAAGATATACGCGATAGTGATCTTTTAATGGGAGGCATAACAGTTCTTTTGGCAGGAGATTTTCGTCAAACTCTCCCGGTAGTACCAAATGGAACAAGTGCCGATGAAATAAATGCCTGTTTAAAATCTTCATTTTTGTGGCCTCTTTTCAAAACGCTAAAACTTTCAAAAAATATGCGTGTACATCTAAGAGGCGACACAACAGCTAAAGTTTTTGCTCAAACTTTACTGAATATAGGAAATGGAACATATCCAACAATTGAGGATAAAATTACAATTCCTCCACATTTAGGGACTATTGTCAAGTGTATACAGGAACTAACATCACAAATATTTCCTGATATTACCAATATCTCCCATAAATCATTAGATTGGTTTTGTGAACGAGCAATTTTAACCCCAAGAAATGATAGAGCCGTTTCTATTAATGCTTTGCTTTTAAATGAGTTTCATGCTGAGGAAATGACATATAAATCTATCGATAAGGTCACTGAAGAGGAAGATGCTGTTCATTATCCTATTGAATTTCTGAATAAGCAGAATCCACAAGGTCTTCCGCAGCATAGCCTAACTTTAAAGGTTGGTGCACCTATAATGTTGTTAAGAAACCTATCTCCACCCAAATTATGCAATGGCACAAGATTGCAAGTTAAGGCTTTGCATAAAAATGTAGTTGAAGCCATAATATTTTCGGGCTGTGGTAAAGGGGAAGTCGTTTTTATACCAAGAATACCTCTTATACCAAACAACATACCATTTCAATTTAAAAGAATTAAATTTTCTATTAATATCTGTTTTGCCATGACAATAAACAAGGCACAAGGACAAACTTTAAAAATGGCTGGACTAGACCTGAGAGACGAATGCTTTTCTCATGGACAGCTTTATGTAGCCTGTTCAAGAGTTGGTTTAGCTAAGAACTTAATAATTTTGGCACCTGATCAAAAAAGCAAGAATGTAGTGTATAAAAAGATATTACAAGAATCGTAATCTATAACTATGGACTATACCTATAGGGGATACTGCATCCGAGCAAAGCAAGGATGCAATAGCGGGCCCTCTAGTATATATATATATTCATATGCCAGCTATATGTATATTGTATATTGTATGCAAATATGTTAAAAATTGTAATTTTTGCATTAGAATTTACCGATCGTTCCTATGGCAGCTATATGATTTAGTCGTCTGATCCGGCCCGCTCCGACTTATATATTAGTGAGAGCATATAGAAGACTATCTGTTAAGTTTAATTCAGATAGCTTAAAGACTGAGGACAAACGGACAGGCGGACATACGGACAGACGGACAGAAGGACATGCGGACATGGCTAGATCGACTCGGCTGTTGATGCTGATCAAGAATATATATACCTTATAGGGTCGGAAATGTCCCCTTCACTGCGTTGCAAACTTCTGACTAAAATTATAATACCCTGCAAGGGTATAAAAAGTGCACCGTTGAGAAATGTAGAGTTTTAAGAATGCAATTAAGTGCGTTATGGGGTGTGCGCATTTGCTGTGGTGGTGGAGCAGGAAGCATTGGCAACAATTTATTTTGTATATTGTGCCGGTTCAGCGTACAATGATGTCCAGACCAGAATGCACAGAATGCATTTTCTTGCTGCTTTCCCCAAGATTTTAAAATTTTACAAGGATCTAACAAAATACCGCCGGACTCAATTGTTCTTTTCCAAGACAATCTGAACTAGAAATTTTTACAGAAGGGTAAATACATTACATCTGTACTTTGTTTAAAAACAAACAGTTAATAAAGGTAAAAAACATTTTGATAATTTCGTTAACTTGTGAGGACAACCAAGTTAACAGTTTGAGCTAAAGACCAGCTATTAATGTCTAAAAAACGAAACAATACATAAATTTGCTTAATTTAATTCAGTGAATTATCCGATAGTGGTATTTCAGGGGCTGCATACCTCGGAGGTAAAGCGTTCAGAATAATTTCATTTAATCGTGTGCTTATATATACGGGTGCCTACATAGATTACCCTAAGGCAGTTTCTGTGACAGTTACCCGCATTAAGTAGTTAAATAATGAGCTCTCTACAATCGTATGAATATGGTAACAAGCTCGTTTTAATTCTCCTTCTTTTTAAAATACTATTAGATAAACATTTATAAACAACTAATTACTTTTTTTAAGGTTATAAAATTCCCTACAAAAATGTGTGAATCTATTTTTATTATTATTAGCTAAAAGGGCATTCAAAAGTCGGAATTGTCAAAAAGTACAGCAAATATATTTGCGACAGGGGCCTCAATTAAGTTGTTTCTTGAGCCTCAGGTAAACTACTTGCTGTTAACACTTTGGAAACGTTGGACTCTAATGAATTTGCAACGTACAAAAGTTTTCCTTAATAAATGGGATTATGAACATACCCAAGATATACCAAAGGCCGGTCTCCTGAATAAATTAGAAAGTGGGCAATCTGTGGCTGAACGCACCCGAAAGCTCAGCATTATTCTTAAATATCACAACAGTGTAAGTGTCATTCTAGTTTGCTACAAACTTTTTTAAATAAAAAAAAAAAAATAATTAAATAGAAAATATAAAGATTTTGATATTTTCATATAAGGTGTTTATTTAAATTTGAAATTTTTGACATTATCCCTTTGTGTTTTTAGTGCTGCCCTTTTCATAGCTTTTGTATACTGCTCAAATGGTGATTGAAATGAAACAAAATTAAGGCTGAAAGGTTTTGATTTCGGTGGGCGGTGTCATTAGTTTACAAAAAAAAGTTTTGTTGGCCAATTTTTTAAGAGAATGTTTGAGTATCTGGGATAAACGGTTTGATGCTAGAATTTTTTAGAACTTAAATAGTAATTTAAAAATATTATTTTTTTAAATACCATTTCAAACTGTAAGGGTATGTAAACTTTGGTTTCCTCAAATAGTTTTCCTAGTTGTTTCTCCAGAACTGTTACCAAAATTTAGGACATGCGCAGAGGCTTTTAGACACACTCAATGCTCTCTCTCAGTAAAAGGTGTTTCTCCTCTGTATTCGGAAAGCTTTTAGTACTAAAAGGAAACTTTAGTTTTTAGCATGTAAACGTCCACAATTAAGGAGCAGACCAGTCTTGCATATTTTCCGTGAGACTCCATAAAAACCAATCTAGGACGCAGCAATAGACTACTATTTATCTAGTTTTTAACGTTTCTCAAAAAGCATCATAGCGAGTATTAAATTAATTCCATTCGGAATATATTTCTAGCACTTTCAAGTCAAAATAAAAGGCATTTGACTATAAAGTTTCACATATCTAACAGTTGTCGGATATATACATATATATATATACAAGCTCCATGTACAAATAAAACTGTGCTGATGTACATAAAATTTATAGAAATATTGTGACTTCGCCTTTGAAAAGTTTGCAGTTAACAAAAATCTAATAGATATTTAAAAATGCATTTTCAACCTAAACTTAAATTCTGTGTTGGATATATAAATACATTTTTGTAAAATGAAAGTTAAAAAAGTATTTAAGCTTTACAAATGGATATATTCCATATAAAATTATAGAATGGAATATAAAGTTTGAATTGCTTTCACAAATATTTCTTCTAAAACAATATATATTTTTAGGTAAAGTTTAGGTACTGTTTTTATAGGCATTACTAGTAATTCAAGTGGATAAACACCGACTTTTTTTGGACTTGACTGTATGTATTTCCGCTCATAGCTTTGAAGCCAAAATTAATAACAACTAACTCATAGGTAAACTTAACTATAGAAAACGATGTACGCATCACAGCAGCAGCCAACGCCGACGAGGGCTCAAAATAAGTTTGTACCCCAAGAAAATAACACAAATAATCTTGAACACCAACATCAACTAGCATTCGCAGAAAGTGCTCTACAAAGTCAAATGAAAATAAAGCAACAATTGCGACTACATCAACAACAAGAACTTCAACCACAATCGACACTGTTTAACACCGCAGAAATGACGATGTCTCACCTAAAAACCCATAATTATTCCGAAGATGAAAGGCTCCTACATCAGTTAAAGTATTGTACATCACCTGTACATCACCATCATATAGCTGCATCCCCTCAACCAAACCAACCACCCATAACTAATAAAAATGCATTAATAGATCTCGATAATACCACTGGTAACAACACTTCGGTTAAACCTTCAATTAGCCCGTCGATAAACAAAACTAATTATTATCCCAAAGGCAGCATGTTATCAATAAGAAGTGAACAGCAATCGCAACAGCATTCCGATTATATTATCTCCGATTACATGGATAAAATAGCAACCAGAATAAGTTTGCTTGAAACAGAATTAAAGTTTGCCTGGCGTGCATTGGACTTGCTGTCCAATGAGTATGGCAAGATTTGGATTCGGCTGGAGAAGCTGGAGAATATATCAATAGAGCAACAATCGGTCGTTAGTAATCTAATGGGTCTTGTTCAAAATCAAACACAGAACCAAGCTAATATCGACGCCCTACAGGAATTTCCAGAAACATTTCACAGCCTTCAAGATGAAAATCACCAGTTGTTGATAGATGAAGAAGCATTGGATATTGACATCAAGCCGTTGGAAAGTCAGGAATATAACGATATTCATGATCGCACTTTATTGAGAGATTCTGATCTATTTCTAAGTGCAGGCTTAGGATCATCTAAAATGGTTAATAATCCATATTTGAATTACGAATCTTTGGATGATAGTAATATAATAAATGGCTTAGACATGAGCGAAGCGTTACGAAAGGAATCTAGAAAGAAGCTCTACTCAGATTCTGATCTAATGTTATACGAACAGCAACAAATTCTTGCAAATAATGCTCGTTGCGAACTAATGAAGGAATTCATAAATGGTAGACGCGTCTTAAAGGAGATTGCGTCAGGAACACCCCAATCTCAAACCGGAATATGTACGAATTTCGGACAATCGAAGGGCGACTTGGACAAAATGAGGCAGTCGTCCAACAGTGAGTTGGATAGTTTAATCGATGATATAAATTTTTTTCGCTTAGCCGCCTCTAAAACCGACGTCGGTTCAGATCAAGTATTACCCATAGAAGATACTGGAGGAACGAAGACCCCAGCGGTTCCTCAAAATAATAATAATGAGGTCAATGAATCCTTTTACAAGCAACTCAATGAGGCATGTAGGGACAATGAATTAAGCTCCGAAATATTAAAGGTTGACGCATTGTTACACAATTCAGCAGGAGAGGCTGGTCACAATCACTGTCAAGCCTCATTTATTTTAAAGGAGAAGAGCAATACTTGTCTTGATTCTGCAAAGTTATCGACAAATTCAACGAAGGAGTCAAAGAAGCATCGAAAAAAGAAGCATCATACTAGTGAAATGGATATGATAAATAAATTAAAATGTATTCTGGCACAAGCGTCAACTGGTCATAATAACGACGATAGAGAATTTAATAACGAAAGTTCGCAAATTGAGATTACAGAAAAGCAAAATGCTGGTAATAACTTTGGCGATGACGCATCGGTAATTTTAAATAATATCACGAAAAGTTTAATGGAAGAAATAAACAAAATTCCAGGTCTTCAAACATTAAGTTCGACACAAATAAATAAACTACGTGAGACCGTTTGGAAAGAATATTCGTTTTTTCAAAAAGTCAGGCAAGTTGATAAAAATCTTACATTGCTTCTGCTTAATCCGATAACAGTAAGTGAAGAATTATGCTCTCTCGGCATAACGAATATCGATGAAAAATTTGTTTTGGTCATAAAGAAGTTTAGTAAAAATATTTATACACTGAAAAAACTAGTGGGTAGCTCTTTAGACAAAATTAAACCACGGGACGAGGCGTCACTCCAATTAAGTTCAAAGTCACAAAGTCGGAGTTCTTGTATTCCAACTCTTTTGCGAAATAACTCCGATTTAGATGAGCAACTAAAGATTCTCGAAACGCAAGAGATTGAGATAAATCGAAAAAAGAGAATTGAACAAATTGTAAGTGACAAAGAAAACCTAAAGGACCTTAGCTTCCCAACTATGCCCTCAACGAAAAACATTTACAGCGAAGATGAGTATATAAAGTCCCTGAAAAAAAGTCTGGAACGTCACAACAGTATGATGTTTTTGCTGCATTTACAAAATCCTGAGAAGCACAAAGATGACACAATCAACGATGATGTTCTTCTAATGGATGCAACTCGAGGCAGTCCTAGTCCACCCCCACCTGCTCCCTTCGATAATCCGTCTAACTATATGGAATCAGTAGAAGCGCAAAATTTTAAAAAGTATACCAAATCCGATTCTGGCTTATCTTCAATAAGCAGTTGGTCACCGATTATATCGCCAATGGTAAACGTTGGTAAACAAAATAGTAATTATTTTATAGAACAAAAAAATAATGAAGTATATTCTTTGGAATTGCCATTAGATGGGCAAAGATCCATATCAAAAACCTCTAATGATTATATAATAACGGAGGAGAACTTGAACTATATTCATGAGCTCTCCAAAAACTTACCTATATGCTCTGCTTATGAGAACAAGTCGATTTTTGATGGAATAGAACAGTTTTCAACAGTTGATGAAATGCTGGAATGGGATAAGTTAAATCAAAGAGATAAAAGTGCGGGTAATTCCGGAGAAAGGTCAATACATTCCACTCGAATGCCTGACCTATTGAGAAATCAAACACCCAAATGCTTCCTTAACAAAGGACAAGATCATCTTACAAACATATCAAAATATAATACGGATCTAAAAGAAATTCGGGAACAACTAAGACGACCTTATCTGACCGATAGACTGGTTTACTATCCTTCATCGAACTGTATCACAGATTATAACAGCAGCAATAATTTGGATTACTTTGGTCAAAGGCGGGTTACCGATTCAAAACACAAATCCAAAACTATACAAATTCCTCCTAAGGACCAGCCATCTGTTTATATTATGCAATATTCCGATGTCGTGGATCCGGTATCATCACAACGATCGGAACTCAGTTCTGCTGATCACTCCCATGAAAGTCTCCACGCAGACATAGCAACTTCAGGGAAGCCAGTTAAAGTTTGGAATAAACTAAATACTATTTTAACTGACAATCTTAAGTTAAAAAGGATAGCGAAACTGAATCGATCACTATCATTACCCGCTGAAGTTCAAAGTCAAGGTAAACATCAGAATCAGGATCAAAAAAAGAAACAGACACGTGGCCAGGCGGGTTCATTTCCGTTTATTTCGCACATTCGCTCTGGAAGCGGAAGTGGAGTTGGAAGCGAAAGCGGAAGCGGTAGTCAACAGCATTTATCGAAAAGGCTACGAAAGCTACCAATGCGTATTATAAAAAGAGCAACAACAGGAGCTACGTTCATAAGACGCCTGTCTCATCCCGAAGAATCTATTGTCGTATCAGATAGTGGTACTTCTATTGGTAACACCAGTAAAAACTCGCTTACATCAAAAATGAATCATATAATGCGCAAGGCAAAGACATATAAACGGCAAAACTTGCGCCTGAGCCGCGGCTGTAGCATATCGGATACTGAACTAGATAACCCTGATGACGGTGATGACTGTATTTCATTGGATAATGATAATGATGAGGGGTGTTCCTTATACGGAATTGATATAATCAATAGCAATGATGATGATGCTGGTGGAATAGATGATAGCCAAGAAGTTAAAGACCTTTTCGCTGTTGTTGGTGACCTCAAAAAAACTTCAAATACTACTGCTGATGTTCCAGAGGTTCCTGTAAACGAAATTAATGACATGTGGCGTAATGTTGAAAATATGACCATAAAAATGCCAGAGATTCATTTCGAAACAACGCCATCATCGCAACAGGCGACATGTCTACGAAGAGTGAGCCCAGTCTGTGTTGAGGAGG
This sequence comes from Drosophila seguyi, assembly GCA_008042675.1. Classification (NCBI taxonomy): domain Eukaryota; kingdom Metazoa; phylum Arthropoda; class Insecta; order Diptera; family Drosophilidae; genus Drosophila; species Drosophila seguyi. The sequence continues at coordinate 13,753 of VNJU01010614.1, read as the reverse complement.
TCGTCGACGATGACACGAGTCAAGTTCCACACGCTAACTCTTTTAGTGCTGAAGTTAATGTCATTCCAACATTAAAAATACAAACCACAGAAGGACGCGAAGTGGGAGGAGGCGGGGAAGGAAACCCCCTTATAACCACATTCCCAGCGCAGCAGCAATGGACCTTGGATCTACCCAACAACCATATTCGAGAGGACGATGACAATCGCAGTCAGCATTCCACACGAACTCTGTCATCGTCGCGACGTCAAAGCACTGAGGATAGTATCGACACGGATGACGAGTATTTTTATTATGAGCTTCGTCAGTTGGAGCAAGAACAGGAAATGCAACGGCTAGCACAACAGTCAGAAAACGTCAATGAACTTATTGACAATGACAATGAAGTTCTATTTTCACAAATTGGCCAATTGCTTCAAACTTCCGACGCTTTTCAGTCGTCTGAACCTGAAGAGTGCTTAAATAAAAATGGTATTAATTATTCTCCCGATGAACACGTCAAATTGATTATGTCTGAGGTATTTAGGGAATTGAAAAGTGTTGTTCGCTTAGAGGAAGGCATAATAAGAGATGATAAAACCACATCCACATTTATCGATGCATTTCCGAAAGTAAAGCCACATCGTGAGAAAATCTCAACTGTATATGATATGCATAGTGCCTGGCAGGATGTCAACGGCTGTGAATTGCCATTTACAGCATCTGAGTTGGACTCCCATGAGGAGGAAGTTGAGAGGAAGAACCACAGACCAAAGATAAAGAAAAAGAAAAAACGTGATAGCCAAAAAGTAACTAATGCTAGTTCAAGTTCATCGTGTCATTCGGAAGACGAAAATGATCGGCGTGTAGCAGAATCCGATTCAGAAAAGAATGGAAATATCGAGGAATCTATTCATAAATCGTCAGGGTCTAGCGAAACATCAGGCCCCGATTCGCCGGAAGAAGAGCTGAGCGATGTTAATGATGAAATAAGTAAAACGGGCATCCTGACTAAAGACAAAAAAGATGACACAGAACAAGAAGAAATAACTCCGAATTCACTAGAATTACATGTTACAAATGAAACTACAGTCACCACTTCTTTGTATCCTCCGGAAGGTTCAAGTCCAGCAAAGTCAGTTCATAATCAGGTATCAGAGGTAGATAGTTCACTTGCAATAGGAAATGGTTGCGCCAGTAAATGGAAGCTACTGAAAACATTAAAGGAGCGCAAAATTGAGGAGAAAAATAATCAGGAAAAGGTTAAGGAAGATGACAAGGACAAGGAAAAGGTAATGATGATGATGATGTGAAGGTAATCGTATGATTTCTGGATAATTTTTTTTTATATTATATCTCGAAATCGATATCAGCGAATTAACTAGTTAAGACATTTAGTCTCTGGCATATAAGATTTCGAAAGAGACTAACGGCCAGTCGGACAATACAAAAGATCTCCTTTTTCAAATTATAATAAATATGACTATTCAATATACCTGTCTAATGCACAGTTGTAAGCCTCCCTGTCTTAACAATATTTCGTTTTCAGTATTGTAAAAGTCTATAATTTTAAAAATATATCAAATATTTTCAGAATGGCGGCGGAAGTGGAGATGTGGGAATACGTACCAACGGTCACCCCGGTGATAATCCCTTTTATAGCAATATTGATAGTATGCCAGATATACGGCCTAGACGTAAATCTATACCTCTTGTTTCGGAACTGGTAAGTCTTAATCCTTTTAATTCCTTTTTCTTCATCCTTCTCTAGGCGATAAATATAAATATAGATAGGTTTGGTAATAATACCGCAATTTTTCTCTTAAAAGTCGTTCTTATTGATTCCAAAATAAATGAACCTTTACTTTACTTTTACATATATTCTTGTTAAAAAATGGTGGACGTTCTCAGGTTCTGAAGGTATAAAATATACTCTACAGACATCCGATTCAAAATGTCTTAATTATCGAATTTTAAAATTAGTCGTTCTGTTTATTTTCTTAAATTTAATATAGTCTTTTTTATATTTACATTTTAAATTATCACTCTTACATTTTCAATCAAGTGCAAATTGTTGGCTTTTTAAAATTGTTATGTAGTTTTTGCACTGTAGTGGACTCCTTGAAAGAAACAATAAATTCGGAAAGCCGAAGTTTATATACACTTGCACTAAACAATTCTATAACACCATTAGTATGATTAGGAACATATTCAAATACTGCAATTTCCGGAGTTTCAGCAAAACTTTCAGTAGAATAGAATGATTAATCTAAGAAATTGAGAAAAAACCTTTCGTTCAAACTGTGATCAAATGTATTTTTAAGACCCTTAAAAAAAATTTGTACGACCGGTTAGGAAGTTTGAGAAACCTAACAGCCAGTTTCGAAAACACCATCTTAAGAAAAGCACTTCCAAAGTTTTGAGTGCTGTGCGGCAGGCGAGTGGATCCTATATTACCCGGATCCAAATGGGAATATCTTTAACCGTGTAATACATTATAACTATTGACTCCTACTCTTGTGAGCAACATTTCCATCTATTTTTGATTAGCTGTAAAGCCCTTGTTAATTTTTGCTTCCCAGGATGGATGCTACACAAATGATATATCCTATAGTTCTTCTTTTATTCATATACCGATTAAGTAAGACTTTCGTACCCCTTAAGGTACAGGTTGATGATTTGAGATTCTTTTAATTAATTTTAATAACGGCTAACAGCTAGAGCTACAACATGCGGAGGATCGGTGTGATCTGTTGCGTTTGCATGAAAGTAAACAGTTGACGGTTGGTAGATCATAAAAAACTTTAAGTGCTTGCCATGCTTAAATAGAGAACATCTTTAACTCAAAACGAAGTAGCCCAATCGAAAAGATGCGGTTTTTAGAAAAAATAATAGCTAATAATTTAAAAAAGAAAACTGAAAAAGATTCTTGCACTTTATAAGTTAATTTAACTTACATTTTAAATTTTGTTAATAGTTTTTTTTTGTTTATTTGTATTCGCATAATGCCTGTTGAAGCTTTAAAATATAATACAATTAGAAAATAATTGTAATTGCAGTAGAGAGTTGAGATTCTCACTAATTTGTTTTGAATGTTTCGTTGAGCAAACGCTTCTCAATAGCAAAAAAAAAAAAAACAATATATTGAAAATAATAAACAAAAAAAAAACCCATTGAAGGCTTATAACATTTTTAATGCTTCTTAGACGATGGCTGCTACAAAGCGAAATGCAGGGCTCACATCAGCTGTACCCCGAGCCACGCTCAATGACGAAGAGTTGGTAAGCTATTTCATATTTTGATACAGAAATAATAAAGCTCAAAACCAAACCAAGATTATAAATACTTAATAGTAAATGTGTGTCATTTTGAGAACGGCTTGTTGGCTATAAGTCTTTTTTATTTTAGATGAAGGCTTCTCGTGTAGAGTAAATGTAAGCTCACATAACATATTTTTGAGCTTAGAAAACACAGACAAATTTTTAAATGGCATCTGTATTTGATTAATTTTTAGTTTATTTTTTTTGTTTGTTTATAAATTAGAAGCTAATTTTTTTTAACCACGTTTTATGTCTGACATTTAATTCAATATTTATCGAAATAGAAAATGCACGTATACAAAAAGGCACTACAGGCCCTTATCTATCCAATATCCTCGACGACGCCACACAACTTTCTATTATGGACTGCCACGTCGCCAACATACTGCTACGAGTGCGAAGGTCTTCTGTGGGGAATAGCACGACAAGGTGTCCGATGCACCGAATGCGGTGTAAAGTGTCATGAGAAGTGCAAGGACTTGCTAAATGCTGATTGTCTGCAGCGTAAGTGCTACCAACATATGTATGTTACTAATGGAGCTCGAAATGTAAAACGAGAGGGTTTCATCTCTTAAACACGAACTCTGCTTTATTACAAGCTGTGAAATATATTGTACATACTATTAATATATTTATATATAATCGCAGGCGCTGCCGAAAAGAGCTCAAAGCATGGTGCCGAAGACAAGGCTAATTCTATAATTACCGCAATGAAGGACCGCATGAAGCAGCGAGAGCGAGAGAAGCCTGAGATATTCGAACTGATTAGGTAATATTTAAAAAATATATTTATTTTGAAACACTTGATGATGGTTATAAGACGATTCTAGTCGTTCTCAATATTTAATATCAAAGTCAGTTAGTTAGGTAATATTAACAGAGAATACCGCCAAAGAAAGTTTTTTGTATATGGAGGCACAATGTTCCCTAAATTAAATTGCTCTGCATAAAGTAAGGTTGTCCATACACTCGTCCAAATATTTGTCTACATTAACAGAAAAACTCGCAATACGAAATATCGGCCTAAAACTAAGAAAACAAAAAAGGACCCTAACTGTGGCCGGCCGATGTTTATTATTATCGTTATTTTACAACAAATTTTGATACCTAATATATAGTTATTCCTGGTGGTTTCAAATAAATATTTATAATTTTATCTATATGGAACGATTATATCTTATAGCTGCCATAGGAATTATCGGTAAATGTACAGTAAAATTTATGAGCAAATGTAAAGTAAAAATGAAGAGTGTACAAACTGTGGCGTCCCGGAATCACCCACCATTCTTGGTTTACTTTTTAGTTTGAATCTTTCTTTAAATCTTAGGTTAACATTTGTTTAAACTCAAAACTTAGAAAAAGTATAAAATGGAGAAAGGTTTCATTGTGCCTCTATATAAATAACACAGGCCTTCATATTTAAGAACTAAAAACGAAATATATTTTTCCGAAGGTCATCATTTGATGAGCTCAACTCGAATCCGACCGAACATTCTTTTTGGACTTTTAGGCTAAAATACCTCAATAACCTGGCATTACGGGATCTGAGTTCGGATTCTAGTTTGGCGCATGAAGTACGCTTGGAAAAGTTTATGCTAGTTCTTGGTTCTGCAATTTTTTAAATTTTGTTCGGCCTGTGTAATCCTTATTTAAAATCAAAGCAATTGTGAACATTTTCTACGGCATCAATTCCATCGTTCACAAATAGAGCCGTATTCAGCGTAGAGGAGAAGAGTCATACCGGTCATATGAAGGCGGTTAAGCAAAGCGTATTGGATGGCACGAGCAAATGGTCTGCCAAGATAGCAATCACAGGTTTGAAAATAAATAAATCAATACGAACTTCATTTAAATTAAGTAACAAACTTATCGTCGTATTTTTCTGTTGTCGGTTTGAGAGTAAATGTGTATGTGAATGTATATTTGCAATTAGAATGACGACACACGGCTGTATTACTTATTATTCCATTAGGAATATGTGCGTGATTAAATGTATTTGGATGTTCATTAATTTTATACAAACAGATATGATATGTGCTATGCATGTATGTGACAATAAAATTCACATATATATGTATAACAAAAGCTTTAAAGTTTAATACCAGAACGTAACTGATACAGCATGATAACAGTCTTAGGTTTAGCCTTGTCGGTTCTATTTTATATGTGAGTTTCATTTTAAGATTTATAAATAATATACAAAAATACAGCAACACGAAATATGTACAAAGTGATGGGGCATTTTCAAAAATGTTTAATTAAATTTTGCTAGAGGAGATAAGATAATAAGATTAGATAAAGTCATAAATGGTAAAATAACAGCATCATCATCGTCGGGGAATTAATCGTTTAATTAGATTTTCAGGAGCACACCTCACAAAATGAATTTAAAAATGCATATATATATATCCATATATATATCAAATTTAATTTAAGGATGACATTCGGTGTGGATCCCGACACACACATAGATTCATTAGAACAGGCTGAGCACGCTACTGTTGAGGGAACATCTAAATGGTCATGCAAACTAACAATCACAGGTACACACAAATACTAAAAGTCCCTAAATTCTTTCTTTTAATTAAAATTAATTTTTTATTATGATTAATTTTTTTCTTAGTATCTTTTTATACCCTTGCAGGGTATTATAATTTTAGTCAGGAGTTTGCAACGCAGTGAAGGAGACATTTCCGACCCTATATAGAATATATATTCGTGATCAGCATCAACAGCCGAGTCGATCTAGCCATGCCAGTCTGTCCGTCTGTCCGTCTGTCCATCCGTTTCTACGCAAGCTAGTCCCTCAGTTTTGAAGCTATCTGAATGACTACTTTATAAGGCGGAACCGGAATGAAAAAAATTATAACTTAGCCAATTTTTAAGATATTTGCATAAAATTTTAGATCTGGCCATTTGATATTATTTTAGAATTTCGGTTTTAATTTTATCAAAATTGGACCACTATATCATATAGCTGCCATAGGAATATATATATATGTTTGGCTTTGTTGCTTGCAACATTTTTCGCCAGCAACACTCAACAACATGTATTTTATGACAGTACCCGAGAAAGCGAAAAAGTCAGAACATATTTCTTCTTTTTCATCTACTTACTGCAAGGGTATATAAACTTCGGGTAGCCGAATTTAGATTCCTTTCTTGTTTCTTTTGTTTTATTTGGCATACTAAGTTTTCCGAAATTAAAAAATTAACGTTATCAGTAGCTATTTTACCACACTATTTTTCTTATCCTTATATATATAAAGTTATATATGTAAAGTTATCAAGTCTCTTATTTTAGATACCTATGTACCTATGTGTTGTATCCAACACTATTGCTTGTTGTTATACCTAATATATACGTATTTTTATATCTATAGTTTTCGACAGGTTAACAATCCCTTACTTGGTCCGTTTGCTTAGACACACAAATATTACTAGGTTTTTATTGTACTTAGTTTTGTATATTTTAATAAATAGGTTTATTTCATATTTTGTTCACTAATTTTTTTACACTGTTCCATTCTACTTATACATACATACATACATACATTTAATTGTAAGCTAACTGCTTAATAAAAGAACTGTACAAAAAAATAACAATTAAATGAATGTGGTTTTCGCATTATTCACAATTTCTGGTATTTGCCAAAAATCTCTCCTAACATCATATGTTTTCCTTTTTTCTACGTTTGCAAATTATTATAAATAGTTGTCCCTTTAGAATTCTCTCAAAGTATTTTTACTTTTCCTAAAAATAGGTACTTGTTATTAATATATCTGCATATACTCGGCAATTGTGGTCGTTATTAGGGGGAATTTTTGTGTTGATTTCAGGGTTATTAAATAAAAAAAAAAATAATAGTAATCAGGGTTGACAAACTGATTAGAGAAAAAATACATCAATTTATTAATTAAAATATTTATTATTAAAATATTATAGCTCACATTTATTTTGTACAATTTCCGCTTTTAATCAAACGGCAACTTTTATTCGTAATATATTGAGTTCAATTAAATTAACAAATTATATTTATTTTACGAATTTTACGAAGTATTGTACATAAACTTCTTCTAAATCTAAATAGGCAAGCTTATAACTATACCTAAAGTTTTGTTAACTCACTGTACGTATATTTATTAAGTATAAAATGCGATTGTTCATTGTTTTATTCTCCTTTTCGTTACAACAAATGTGTAAATTGTACAGAACTAAATAAGTGTTTTTCCGTTGTCAATCTTTTCCAAAAAACACTTACCGTTGTATCACACCTGCATCTCTCTTTCTTACTGACGCAATAATCATATGTACATATCTGTATATACTTATATAGTCAACTGTTATTCGTATGATGTACGTGCATACATATATGTACATATGATGTATAATAATGTCAGGCAGCACTGCACTGTTTTTTTGCGCTGAAACCTGATATTGAGTAAAGATCCAAATATTTAAAAGACATCCGTTTTTTCTCTTCTTCTTTCTCCCTTGAAAATCAATAAAAAACACTGAAAAAAATCAAAACCAAAACAAAAATGAAAAAAAAAAACATAACTATTTCGAAAATATTACGAGTCTTATTCGTTTCAAACTCCACAAAATCTATAAATAAAATTAAACAAACAAAATCAATAATCACAAATTTACCTTAACAATACTTACGAAACATTCATAACAATCGGTCTTTGGCAAACACGCATAAATTGGTGCTTTCTCGGATGGATTATGGTGTTGGAAACGAAACAAAATTGATCAACATTTTATGTACCCTATTTGACGTGATTTGAATACAGTGATTTGTGCTCAAGGCCTGATAGCGAAGGATAAAAGCGGTACCAGTGATCCATATGTGACGGTGCAGGTTAGCAAGGTGAAAAAAAGAACGCGAACTATGCCGCAGGAACTAAATCCTGTGTGGAACGAGAAGTTTCACTTGTGAGTACTCGACATGTCCCCGAAAAACCAATCGATCAATCCTCCTATTCAGTTTTATAGCCGCCCAAAAACACAGTCATAATATCGTTAATGAATTACTACAAATGCTTTTTTTTTAAATACACACTTCAAGGAGTAGAAAAAGCTAGGATAACACCATGTGAACACAATGTTAACATAAAGGTGATCTACAGGTTGATCCTTTTACCTGTAGAAATTTTTCTGGTTATACTGTATACTTGTAGACATAAATGTGTCAATCATTTTTTAGGTATAGATCCCCGTACTTATGCCGCTGTTTCTACCGATTTGATTTGTATACCGTTGCAGAAAATAATTCTTATACACTAGTCTCATAGTTTTTCAGTTTTCTTGAACTTGGTTTGTCTGTTTTCAATTCCCATTAGTATTAATCTCATTTAAGTCTTATATGAAAGATCGGGAAATGTTTTGGTTTCGAGATTTTTACGAACATCGGACCACAATATAATATATCCGATAACAAATAAGAAAATGTAAAAATGTTAACATAAAATATACAGGTAAATAAATATTATGAACGTTTACATTACTTTGTTATTTTTAACGATTTTTCTATTTTATCATTTTTTACGAGAACATAGGGAAAGTTTATTTCTTTTACACAACGGTCTTTCATGTTATTATTTATTTATTTTTTGTCATTTGACTGAAATGGATCGATTATTCACGATCCAATTACAAACTGCAAGGGTATACAAACTTCGGCGTGCCGAAACTAGCTGCATTTCTCGTTATTTGATACCAAAAATTAAATTTTAAATATGGCAACATTTCAAGGAAACACTATACCGCTGGGCCAAAAGAAATACCTCAAATAAATTGAGTAAATGGTAATCATTTTTGTATCGAATGTAATATTTTCAATACCTTTCAACTATTTTTATCTCAAACAAACTTCACATTTCTTGGTCATCCTATTCTTTTTAATTTTCCAAGCCAGAAAATTTCGTTGTGGAAGAAAGCTTCTTTCCAAAGAGTGCAAACTGATTCGTTTCAGCACAAGTAGTGCTTTTAATCATAGTTATAAGGATAATTGCCCCAGAACAGATATATACATAGATGATTTTAATTATAATAATTTGTTTTCAAATTAAAAATTATCTTAATTAATTGTGGTTGACTGGATATCCAGCGAATGCCACAACTCCTCTGATCGCATTAAAGTCCGCGTTTGGGACGAAGACAACGATCTAAAGTCGAAGCTACGTCAGAAATTAACACGCGAATCAGATGATTTTTTGGGTCAAACTATAATTGAGGTACGGACGTTATCCGGTGAAATGGATGTATGGTATAATCTCGAAAAGCGTACTGATAAATCGGCCGTATCCGGGGCGATACGACTTCACATATCGGTGGAAATCAAGGGCGAGGAAAAGGTTGCTCCATATCATGTTCAATATACCTGCCTCCATGAGAACCTTTTCCACTATCTGTGTGAGGAAAACACGGGAATGGTGAGTTTGATCGTCTATTAGAAACCAAGAATAAAAGGTTTTTCAACATTAATGATTCAAGGTCAAGTTGCCGACGCAAAAGGGAGACGAGGCCTGGAAGCTATATTTCGATGAAATTCCCGAAGAGATCGTAGACGAGTTCTCGATGCGCTACGGCATTGAGAATATCTATCAGGCAATGACCCATTTCCATTGTCTGTCCGCAAAATATCTATGTCCCGGAGTTCCAGCTGTGATGAGCACTTTGTTGGCGAACATTAATGCATATTATGCTCATACGACTGCCTCTTCAGCTGTTTCTGCCAGTGACCGGTTTGCAGCAAGCAATTTTGGGGTAATACTTCCCAACTAGATTAAAGGTGGAAAAACATCGTCGGAAACGATACAGGTCTTATAAAATGCAGCGAAAGGTCCGATATTTTCGTTATTATTTGACTGTTATGTCATATGTAGCTTTTTGATACATATATAATATCGGACTTTCCCTCACATGTATTAAATATAGAAAAACTTTGATGTTTTTCCCCCTTTAATTCAATATCAGTCAATATTTAATATAAGAGATTAGGACTAAGGAACCGGCAAATATATTGATATTTTACTGCTATGTACATTTTTTAGAAAGAGAAATTTGTCAAGTTATTGGACCAGTTGCACAATTCTCTTCGCATCGACCTATCTATGTACAGAAATAACTTTCCCGCATCGAGTCCTGAGAAATTAATGGACCTCAAGTCTACAGTTGATCTATTGACCAGCATTACATTTTTCCGCATGAAGGTAAATTAATCAATTTTAACTATAGTGTATTCGCTAAATGTATAATAATATCTTAGGTACAAGAACTATCTAGCCCGCCAAGAGCCAGTACAGTGGTAAAAGACTGTGTTAAAGCCTGCTTAAGATCTACATATCAATTTCTATTTGAGAACTGCTATGAATTGTACAACAGAGAATTTCAGGTAAGACAACTAGTACATTAGTGTGGTTCCAGGTACCCTTTCGCAACATGGTTTCGTTAAACACGTTCTATAACAAAAAGTCCCCCTTAAATTATCTTCCTAAACAACGTGGTTTTCTTAACAAATGCCAAACTAATGTGAATTTTACTGGCTTTAGCAAGGCGTTCGACTCGTTACATCATACCCTTCTCCTTCACAAACTTTTTCTTCTTGGATTCCCCTACTCTACTTGTTTATACTTCGACATATAATATGTCCTTAAAAGAACTCGGGGTTTTAATAAACACAAGAAAGGAAGCTAACTTCAGCATGCCGAAGTTTAAATACAATTGCAGCAAGTAGAAGAAGAAGAAAAATGTTCTGACTTTATCGCTTTCTCGGGTACTGTCATAAAATAAATGTTGCCAAAAAAGTATGTTGATGGCGAAAAATGTTGCAAGCAACAAAGCCAAACAGATATATATATATATTCCTATGCCAGCTATAATCATATATTGATCATATATCAACAATCGTCCGATTTTGATAAAATTAAAACCGAAATTCTGAAATAATACAAAATGACCCTATCTCAAATTTTATGAAAATATGTGGAAAAATGGATTAGTTTGATTTTTTTCTCAAAATCTTCCGATCGTTCCTGTGGCAGCTATATGATATAGTTGTCCGATTTTGATAAAATTAAAATCTAAATTCTAAATTAATACCAAATGGTCAGATATAAAATTTAATGCAAACATCCTAAAAATTGGCTAAGTTATAATTTTGGAAAGTTCAGACTAAAATTATAATACCCTGCAAGGGTATAGATATATAACAAGAAAGGAAGCTAACTTCGGCATGCCGAAGTTTAAATATCCTTGCAGTTAGTAGAAGAAAAAGCAGAAAAAATGTTCTGACCTTTTCGCTTTCTCGGGTACTGACATAAGATAAATGTTGCAAGCGAAAAATGTTGCGAACGAACTAAATGTTGCAAGCGAAGTAAATGTTGCGTGCAACAAAGCCAAACAGCTGTGATTTTGCTTTAAAAATGAATTCCTATGGCAGCTATGTGCTCTAGTGGTCCGATTTTTATCAAATTAAAAGCGAAATTCTAGAATAATACAAAATGGCCAAAACTTAAATTTTATGCAAATATCTTAATATAATATTTGGCCAAGTTTTTTAAAAAAATTAAATTGATTCAGTCAATAAGTAGCTTTTATTATTTGTTCTTCGTCAGTTAAATTGTGTCTTTTCACTTCCAATTTACAATCCCTGAAGCATCGCAGACTATGCGGTGGAATCATTTTTTACACAAACTTGTTTATGGTTTGCTGAACTTACCACTACCTCCTCAGCTCTATTAATTTCACTTTTCCTTTTATATTTATCATTCTTCAGGTCTTATTCACCTACCAATTTGTAGATTAAACTTTGCTATACATAAGCGCTTTTTGGTACTTTCTCATATTATAATTTAGTATGTTCTGCCGTAAAAGCCTTATTCAAATAATTTAAGTACATTTTGTTAATTTCTTGAGCTCACTAATATATGATATATAATAGTATAATTGCATTTAATTTTTTAATTTTTCAGAATCACTACTACTGATTTTTTTTTCCTTAACGATACAAAATAATATTTTTTACTAGTTACATAATCGAATTTAAATCAATAAAAGTGGAGTTAAATTATATGTCTATGTTTTTAATCTAATATATAGAGCGATGGTATCAATAGTACTCTCTAGGATAGCGTAAAACATTGATGATGACACTACCGATGTTTCACAGATCTACAAAATAATTTTTATTTGACCGTTAATGGGGAAATACATTTTTTTATTCCCACTTTTCAACCATTATTAGGTTGATCCCAATGAAGCAAAACGAGCTCCGGATGATCATGAGCCTAAGCTGGACAGCGTTGACTTCTGGCACAAGTTAATAGCCTTAATTGTTTCGGTCATTGACGAAGACAAGAACAGTTATGGTGCTGTCCTAAATCAATTTCCGCAAGAACTGAATATTGGCCAGGTGAGCTTTTGTTGAAATTTAAAAGATAATTGTGTCATATAATATGGATATTTATTTAGTCCACTTAATAAAAATAATAATGCAATAACAATGGTATACGAAAATAGTACAAAAAACTGGCATATAATTTAAAAAACATGTTTTTTATCTCTTTATAATAATAGTTGTCAGCATCTTCCATGTGGCATCTCTTTGCCGTCGACATGAAGTATGCCTTGGAGGAGCACGAACAGCACCGTTTGTGCAAATCATCGGCCTATATGAATCTTCATTTCCGAGTAAAATGGCTGTACAGTAACTATGTTAAGGAAGTGCCACCGTATAAGGGGGCTGTACCTGACTATCCCGCCTGGTTTGAGCCATTTGTAATGCAATGGCTTAATGAGAACGATGATGTATCGCTGGAATATCTTCATGGCGCCTTCAAACGGGACAAAAAAGACGGGGTGAGAGACTTTACAATTTATTGGGAGTTATGCATTTCAAATTCATATCTTTTTTTTATATTTGCAGTTTCAAAAGAGCAGCGAGCATGCGCTTTTTTCAAATTCGGTTGTCGACGTTTTTACACAATTGACGCAATGTTTCGATGTTGTTAGCAAACTCGAGTGTCCTGATCCAGAAATATGGAAACGTTACATGAGGCGTTTTGCTAAAACAATCGTAAAAGTGCTAATAGCATATGCGGATATTGTAAAAGTCGAGTTTCCCGATCATATGAAGGATGAAAGAATCGTAAGTACAATATAATAGCTATTTATATTTATAGATTTATATATTAATATATTTATATATTTATATATTTATATATTTATATATTTATATATTTATATATTTATATATTTATATATTTATATATTTATATATTTATATATTTATATATTTATATATTTATATATTTATATATTTATATATTTATATATTTATATATTTATATATTTATATATTTATATATTTATATATTTATATATTTATATATTTATATATTTATATATTTATATATTTATATATTTATATATTTATATATTTATA
>VNJU01010613.1:0-21771 GCA_008042675.1 Drosophila seguyi | reverse complement strand
TACGGTTAAGTCGAGTTTATGAAAACATGTTTAGCTTGCCACTAGTTGCGAAAGCTATTTATTTAATTAATCCATGGCGATCTTAAGTCGCATTCTTTTACAGCCATCGCTCGGGAGATCGATCTTTCGTCGCTGGAAAATTATTTCACTGTGAGTTACAACAACCCAAAATATTATTACTGGGCATTATTTTGCCGATCATTTTTTTTTTAATTAAATAAACGTCGCCACGCAACGTCTATATTGGTCAATTAAACAATTAAAGTGTAAATAAAGCAGGATGAATTTACTAAAATTTAATTAAATCCGACTTAGACAAAACCGAATAATCATAGAAAAGAACAAAAGAAAATAAATGAATATAAAATTTAACTAAATCTCGCTAAAAGTTAAATACGCGATGAACACTAAAGAAAAACTTTACAAAACTATCAAAAAGAAAATGGCCTAAATTTAGTCAAGCAAAATACAAGTTAAAATATCTATTAAAATCTTAAGCTAAGAACAATGAAATTATATACATATATTTAAATACAATGCTATCTCTTAATACAACTTATAACTTAACCTGCATTGTCCCCAGCTAATTGTTATAATTTACTTATCACTTTATATTATAGTTCCTTACATCGGATAGTGCAGGCTTTGCTTGAAATTCTTTATCCTTATGCATGTAAAATTTATTATAGTTATCGCGTGTAGGAGGAGTTATTATATTGTTAGGCTTAATTTATCTTATTAAAATGCATGCTATCGAAACCATGGAGTAATTCCCTGTCTTGAACTCGGCAGATGATTGTGCAGTAGTAAGGGGTATTTTAAAGGGATCACCCGAGTAAGGCTCGAAGATGGTGATCATAGGTTGGGCGGGTCTCCGATGACGTAACAACACCTACGTCTCACTATCGAAATTTTCTCCTCTTTTCTTACCTACCCTCTATATCTTCTGGAATGAAATTTACGTTTTCTCTCCCGATTTCCGATATTTTTCGTATGCCGTCGCAGCACGCTCAATTTCTTGCTTAATAAATAATAAGCCAAGGCCAGATCCGACGGAGCAAGATTCCACCCCCAAAGCCGACGAGCTAGAGCCGGACCCTATAGCGTGCCCCGCGAAGTCAGATCTTGGTCGAACAGTGCCTTATGAACGTTGCACGTTACAAGTCGCGCGAGATTTGAAATTAATGGGACATTTTTTAGTAAAAGGCAATAGGTTAAATTAAGCATCATTTGGGTATTATTTGTTTTTTTTTTTTTTTGTATATTAATATTAATTGTTTATTAAAAAAAATGAAATGGTTGTTTGAAAAGAAGGGTAAGTAATTTTTACTTGAATCAAGATTTGTTAATCTGCACAATTAAGTATTCCACTATTTCTTAAATGTATTCTATTTTACATTAAGGCAACCCTGAAATTAAAGCTTCTATGGAATCGCGTTTTGAGGCGCCAGTAAAGTTACCTTCGAATGTAAAGAAATCCTTCAAGTTAAACTCTACTTGAAGCAAAGTAAAATCCAGTTTTATTTACAATCTTGCTATTATTTTATTTTTCTGTGCGATATCGCTGCAAAGACACGCTATGTATAGGAAGCGTTCTATGTCTATGTTCTATGTTTTCTACGTACTGTGTTTTCTATGTTCTATATTTAATGCAACTTTCAGGTTTCTTGCTTATTTTACATTTTCACTAATTTTTATTTATTATTAATGTCGGTGTTGTTGGCCAAAAAAGGCTTCAGTACATCTTGCTAAAATTTAGCACCGCAAAGTATGCAACGAAAAACAATACGCAAGAATGGCTGAATTGTCTGGCCATATAAAGGTGCATCTTTTGGGCTGAATTAAATAGCATCCGGCGGAAGTGCCCAAACATGGCAACTCTAGACCGGAAGCAAAGTTAGTAATGGCTTCCGAAGCAGTCCCATGTATACGTATGTATTTAGCAATTAAATTTAAGAAAAAATATTGTGAACCTCCAATTATTTATATAAAGGCTTAAAGTCATTAGCTTTTTCTTTTCTTTAAATATAAACTAAAATAAAAACTCTTATTGGAAAAGTGGAAAGAAGTAACCCATATCGCTTTTTGAATTCTATTTAAAGTGCTATGTTCTACGGATATCTTTGGGAGCTAATGCAATTTGGCGGTAGTAAGTCTGTATCGTTTTGTCTATACTTCTAGCTATGTTTCTATGTTTTATTCTATGCCTTTCATTTATGATTCTATTTTCAATATTTTCGCTATTTCTATGTATGTATCTTCTGTTTAGTTGCTTCACACGCATCCTTTGTAAGCAGAGAATGCGAAGTGGCGCCAGTGAGTAAGTGTCCTTTTGATAGAATTAGGTTCCATGTTTCCATATTTAGCAGTTTCTACGTATTTTTGAGAGTTGTTGGTTGATACTTATTTAACGTCTTTCTTTATCATGTGAAATGCACTATTAATGTTCAGTTTTTTATAATTTGTATATATTTATTTTAGATTCATAAATTCCATGCTTTTGTTAAAGGAATTATAAAATACAATGTTATTTAATTAAGAGGTATTCTATTTATTTCTATGAACACAAATTAAATGCTATTTTTGAGGTTTTCTATGTTTCTCTATATTTCTTGCTATGTTTGTTCAATATTTTCTTGTTCTTAGTATTTATTTAAAGTGATAAAAATGTTTCGTTATTTTATTTTACACACTATAATCTAGGTACATTTTAAATATCTGCTATAAAATATGATAACTGAGCTTTGAATCTATGTTTTTCATTTCAAACTATAACACGCTAGATGTCGCTGAAAGGATATTAACAATTTTTCGAAATTGAAATGAAGTTGAAACGAACTTATTTGTTAGTCAATTTATCGCTTTCAGTTTATCTTAAAGATTCTGTTTAAGGTTTTTAAATGCATTAATTTTTGTTCTGTTAGTTTTAAAGTTTTTTTTAGCTGGGTAAAATATTTCCAAAATATTTACTATATGTGTACAAGAGGATTTGCTTAATGTGTGGCAAAAACAAGGCAGTCAGAGACTACTTTTAAACTTTAAAGGCTATTCCCTAATAATTTCATTAGTAGCGCAAAACAAACAAATTAAAATGGTTTAATTTGCAAGTTGAAACTGCAATTAATTGGAAGACCGATAAACCAACAAATTGGCAAAACCAAACTAAGAACTGATTTGCAAAGTTTCTCGCATTACTTTGGGCGAAATATAGATGGGCGAAGCCATTCAATATTTGCATTATAATCTTAACGCCGCTTCCGCTGACTATCCTTCCGTCCCTGTCGTCTGATTTTTTAGCTCAACTAAAAGGAGAGACGGAGAGCGAGCGGCGACCGCCAGGTCATCAAACATAATTACTTGCCCAAGAGGCATGCGCCAGTTGACATTTCGGTGGCGACCCGCGTTATTGCCCTCTCCTCCACACCCGGCCAGCGTTCATTAGCCGCGGCGACTGGGGGAACTTTAAGGTGAGATGCCGCCTAGCCACTCCAAGCCCTGGCGTCCTTCGTCCTGTTGCCAGGTGCCTTGAGCCATTTTTGATAATGAATTTCGTTTGGTCCGCGCTACGGTTGCCCTTTTAAGTAGACTACAGTTTTCGAACAACCTGGAAATGCGGTCGGAAGTGTGGTGTTGCTCGTTGCAGCTAAATGATCGGCGAAGGATAACGGTAAATATTAAGGATAATCACTTCCTTACCTCAATTTAACATATAAGCTACCTGAATTATAGTTTTTTTTTAATAATTAAGAGCATAGAGTTAGTTTTATGTGGGCTTCTAATTTGTATCTTAAAGAAAATCCAAGAAATAAAATACTTCTTAAGACCATTACTCACTTCTTTAATTTTTAAGTACCTAAATGAACTTTAAGTATTATATAAATATTACCAATGAAGTTAAGATCCTTCACCTTAAACTTCTAACTTAAAAAGTACCATTAAATGTACCTAAAACTAAAAGCCCTCGTTCAAACTTCGTCAGATTATTGCCTCGATAAATATTTGCTATTCTGTCGGAAAACAGAAACTAGCACTTGCACTCGCAATCAACTGTCAATGAACTCGGTGCAATTTTGTTAACAAGTTTCTGGTTTCCGCCAAAAAGAATTCTCCTTCCTTGGTTTTGTATTTGTTCTGCTCGCTTTTAGCTGCTTTATAGTCTACAGTTGAAATTTATGTTTATTTTTTTCATGCCATGCAATTTGCTTTTTGATTATGTGGACGCGGTCAGTCGTCGGTTCTTTTGCCAGCAAGGCGGACGGAATTTTGCGCGTTTTCTCCTTTATGCATTCAAGATGATGGATCTAACAAATAACTCATTTCTATGATAACTTGGCCAATTGCCCGTCTCCGACCCAACCGGACAGGACAGGACCAGCCAGCATAGCATCGCATCGCATCTCATCGCAGCTTTTCCTCGCTTTCCCTTGCTTTCACTGCTCTGCATTGTGCTTAAGTTACTTAGCTTTATGGCTCAAATGGAGATGAGTGCAGCTCGAGACGCCGGCCAGCACCAAGTTCTGCTTATTGACACACATCTGCCCCGGAGCGTAAGTAGTTTAAGGCGAAGCCTTAAAAAAAAACTGGACGGAAAAGCTTTCCCGGATGAAGTTTAAAGCGGAAAAGAGCTGAGGCCGGATTAATAGTAGCTATTAAAGCAGAGCTGCTCAGAAAGGTAACTGGAAGTACACAAAGGTTGACGAAGCTGATCTCTGTTCACCTTTGAGGCAGACGTCGTGCTCGTAGTTCTGTTTTAATAATAATTTTCCCGCAACTCCATCTCTCTTTGCTATTTGCCATGAATGCAAATGGCAATGCTAGTCAATGATCCTCGAAAGCTAAACACTCGCTCTCTGTCGCAGCTCGGACATTTGATGTCAAAATTTAATTACATCTTGAGCGCCGGCAAAGTCATTTTGCGGCAACTCAAATTAAGCGCAGCCAGCCACAACTCTCACAATCAGACGGTGTCCGGCCAGACAGACAATTATAATTAGCCCAAGGAGCCGTAGATGGGGATGGAACAGGGAGGACTAAGGCTAAGTCCTTAATCCAGACGGTTTCCCTGCTGTGCCGTCGTCTGTCTTGCCTCAAATGCAAATTACATTTAAGATGCGTGCCAGCAAAGGGCAAGTACGATTGGCCAGAGACCCCTAAGATTTCTCGCAGACTTGGCTGAAGGACGATATGTCTCAATGATGTTAAGGATTGGGTGGGGGAAGGGGTATAAATATGAGCAAATAATTCTGTTTAGCTATTTAATTTTCCATTTTCTGTAAAAATTCTATCTAATATAAAGAGTCTCCTTTGCCCTCTGGTTAAATGCGAATTTCATAATATATATAGCCTCAGCCTCGTAATGAATCATGTCTCGTTTTAAAATGAAATCTCTTCGGTTAAAAAAGCCCATTTGATGATGTCAGTTTGTAAAGTAATTCCTCTGGCGGATCAAGTGTTTCTTTTAATGTTTGCCTTTTATATTTCATTCTGGCTTCCCCGCACATTAGTTGGCGTTTGACTTTCAGAGCTCAGCTCATTGCAATTATGATAATCAATGCCCTCTCATATGACTTGGAAACTTTCTCCCACCAAGTTGGACTTTCCGCTGGGATTCCTTGAGCTGGAAAAACTTTTAGCGCGACATGTCACGCCCGAGTGCGGCCAACTTGCTGCTGCCGCGGCGGCAAATGTTTGTGTTGATTTTCCAGCGCACATTTTTCAACACTGTCAGTGGGAGATCCGTCGACTCCCGACTCCGTGTTTTCCTTTCCGGAAAACTATGCACGGGCGCTGACATCATTTGTCATGTCTGCGCTGTGCGGGCGAAGCGCGTAAGCTAGAAAATAACAAAAAAATGGGGGAAGTAGCGTAGGGCAATGGGAGAAAAACAATAGCTCGTCGAGAAGTTGGCATGTGGAAAAAGTCAAAAATGGAAAAATTGCTGACAATGCAATCTGAATTGTGCATAAGCCAAAGTTTGTCAGCCTCTCCTCTGCTCCTCATCGCGCTCATCGCACACAAAAAAAAAAAAAAGCACTGTGGCATCTTTGGGATAAACACTCGGGGCTAAAGATACGCCCACGATATAATGCGATATGGCATGACATATCAGCGAGGTGTAATGATATACGACTTGGAAATATTCGCAGAGAATGGGTAATCTTGAGGGCTGTTATATACACGACGAGAGTTTAAGTTTCAGTAAAGAGGGAAATTAAAAGGGCAAATTGGGAAAATGAGATGGTTGCTAAGTTATTAAAAATATATATTATAAATATAAATACATATCTTAAATTTATAAATATACTAGAACTAATTCTATAAGTCTCCCTAAGACCTCCTCTTTAGCTTCCCGGATAAAAGCTCTTGATTAAAATTAATCTTCTCAAGGACTCTCTCGGACACTCCGACTGTGTCTGTGGCTCTGCCTCCGGCGCCTTGCAAATGTAGATCCTCAAAGTCGTGCAAACAATGTCATTCAGCCAAGGCACTATTCCTGGCCCTGCCTCATCACAGCGCTCGTCTCCTTTGTAATTATTCGGTTCTCCGGCTCGCCAAATGTCCAACGACAGCGGCTGTCCATTGGAGAACCAAACATGTTTTCCCTGCTCCGCCCAGTCTGTGCCGGCTGTCCAGTATTTTCTAAAGATCTGCATATCCCGAAGGTATTGATTTACCAGCCTCCATTCCTCCAGGCTTTCGAAGGCGATAAGGGACGCCTTCATTTGGCGACAAGACTCGTAGGCAGCAAACCAGTTTTTTCGAAAAACAGTCTCAATGTAATAGGATCCACTGCCGATTTTTATAAACTGTGAGGGGCCTACACTCTGTGATCCTAAAATTAAGAGTTGATTTGGAAAGCTACATAAAAATGTGATTTAAATATATATTTAAAAATATATCACTTCCTTACCCTGTGCAATCACAGAAATCAAGCTGAATGCCAGCCAAAGTACTGAGTAATTAATGAACATTTTGCAAATACTGTCTTGTGGATGACTGGCGTAGATGCTTTATACTTACTTTCCAGTATATACTTATCTGGATGAGGTGTGAGAACGTAATTGCATATATTATCTTAAAGATAAGATATACCCAGTTTTATTCCAAGAGAACAGAGATAAAGCCACATTTTATGATAGTTTATATGCAAAAGTACCAGTTGCAGTGAATATAAACATAAATGCTTTAGTTTTCAATTTTCTCTTTCCACAAATGGAAGCACAATTTTTCAAGAAACCCTACAAATAGATTATTCTAAGATCTTCAATAAATCTCTGCAGCTGGAAGCTGCTCTCACCTGCAGGCTGCTGCAAATCACCTCATAAATCTCGGTTTGACCTTAGCGTCACGTCAACAGCCTTGAACCCGCCGCTGTCTTAGGCGGTAAAGACCATACACGTCACAAGGACCATGATTGATGGATCCACACGCTGTCGCCTCGCTGTCACAGTCACTCTCACTCTAGGTGCCAAAAAAAAGAAGGGAACGTGCAAAAAATGTGGGTCCCGGGGGGAAATACTTGTTAACACGTTGTTGCTCACACTGTCATCGCCCGGGGCCGGGGACAGGATCCTGGGGGAGCTGGAAATGTCGGCAAAAGTCAAGTCGAGTTAAGCCAAGTTGCAGCTCAAGTTGGGCGCACTTCTTCTTCCGCTTCCCTGTCAACGACATAGTTTGTGGAAATTATCGAAATTGTATTATGGTAATTTTATGCAAACCGAATTTTTCCTTTCACAGATGCAAGCGAGGCATTTTTTGCTTTGATTTTGTGTTTGTTGGAAATTAGTTTTTCAATTTTCCTTTGGAAAAGTGCAAGCAAGGACCATGACCAAAAAACTTTCCCAAAGAGAAACGACAAGAACAGGCTGTGACTTCTACGGCAAAAGTTATGTACATATTTACTACTTGCTTTGTATTTCTTTTCCATTTGTTAATATTCAGATTGATTTGGCAATAGGAATCGATTTTTACGGAATATGCAAGTACGCCAGGGCCAGCTGCAACGAAACAGAAAAAAAACAAAATGAAAGAAAATAGAAATTAAAAGCCAAGCGACTGCATTTTTTAATTAAAAACTTTGTAGACCCGCAGACGCAGCAGGGCCGTAGATAACCGGCACGTCTCCGGCTCTGGTTGAATTTATGCCCAGTCAGAGTCCAAGGAAGGAACACACGTAGCTAGGTGTGGCCGTGCAGCCTGGAGCATGACCACGACCAGGAGGCGACCCTTCTTCCGCTGCCCAGACAATCAACATGTTGCGGCCCCTCTAATGCTCGGGGGCAAGTTGCCGGCACGTAATTGCAATTTAACCCGTTTTTAGCTTCACTTAGCCAGCGTTTTATGGCACTGGGGGAGACCATGACCTATCCTCAGGCTGGCAAGCTCCTCCTCGGGTTCCCGGAAATTTATACGCTCCCGGCCAGGCTGAACTGGAAGCTGATGTTCCTCAGGCCGCAAATTCATAAGCCGTGAGTTGTGGAGTGCCGTCAGTGGAAACAATGCAAGGACCTTCTCACCATGCCCAGAATGGATACTTGAGCCAGATGGCAACGCCATGAATACACTCCTGATGCAAAGGCGAAAATGTTCTCGGTTGAATATTTAATCGCAGGCACCACCTCAGTTTATTAGCCAGATTAAACACTTTGGCAGCAGGATGCCTTAAAGCCCTCCGCCTGGCCAATTAGTCAAAGTTTAAACGCTTTGGCAGTAAAGTTTACAATTATTAGGGCTAAGTTAGCTAAATTTGAGCTTTATTATACACTTGACTATATATATAAAGGTACTAGCTACTGAAAAACTAAACCTAGAGTTGTTTTTACAAATTAGAGAGTTTATTACAAAGTTAACCTTCATCAGCTTTTAATTGAAAACTTTTGTGTTACCGAAAAAACTAATTTGTTAAAGTTCCTGACAAAGAGCACATTTCAAAGCCTTTTAGTTTTTGTGTATAAAATATATAAATATTTCCGGGAGCAGCTTCATAGTTTATATTTTCACAGTTGCCAAGCTACTCCCAGGCAAAAGTGCCCTTTTGCTCCTTTGATCGAAGTAGATTGGCAAAGACTACAGTTGATTACCCAGAAACTAAACAAGAATCAATTTATCCATGTATGTAGTTTATTGTGTTTGGAATTTTCGTGTGCTCGTCCGACCGAGTTCAATAAATAATTTATTTTTCCCAGGCTCACGCAAGGCACTACTGGGATACTCTGAGCACAGGAATCAGCCTGCTGGCCGCAAAAGGAAAAACTAGGAGACCGCACACGCACAGGGGAAGGACGCCAGGCTGCAGGGAGATACCAATGAGACAACACCTGTCCAACAGGAGCCGCAGATGGAACGATGGAGCGATGGAGAGCTGGAGCAGAACGGAGGACTGGAGGCAACCAGAGGACTAGCACTAGCAAAGGCTCAAGTGGCTGGAAGAGCTTGGCAGCAAGTTTGGCCCACATTGACGTGCCGACTGAGCCAAGGAACGGGCGACGGACCGACCGAATGACTGACTGACTGACATTTGAATTACAAGCGGTGAAAGCCGGGCCAAATGCTGCAAATGGGGGATGGTGGGGAGAGCCGGTTACTCAACGAACTCTCAACACAAACTCAACAAAATGACACGACTTGAATTGGCTGCCAAGCATGAACGCATACAAGTTAGTCGAGCATCCAGGACTCGGCCAAGAAATGGCAAAAATTACCGGCTGGCAAAAAACAGAAAACAGAAAACAGAAACAGACACAGCCTGAGACAGAGACCAAGAGAACTGCAAAGGGGGAGCGCTGGGGCAACTAGTCAACTTCAAGTTTCTTTTCAACTGCTTTGTTTATTTATTTTTTCGGGCCAGCAAACTAACTTTCTTTCCCAGAGAGATAGAGAGACGGGCCTCCTCCAATCAAATGGCAGGCAAACAGAGTCTAAGCATAATTTAGATGTCACATCGACGAGGCGGCTTAAAGTGCTGAAATTTAACTCGAAAAAGCGATGCATCAACTGAATTTCTGCAACTTTGCAGGCGCCGGAAAATGGAGGAGGACGACTCAGCCAGCTCGGGCGATCCGGCATGACTGGTAATTGCAGATTTATGACTCCCAAAACATGTGGACAGCTCCTAGTCTGCGCCCGAAAACAAAAATGTAACCCGACAATAGGACATATTCGTCCTTTCACCACCACTATTCTTTTTTTTTCCCCCCAGCAAAGTTTGGCGGGACATTTTTGAACGTTTCTGCATAATAAATTTTGAAAAGTGGATTAAAATGACTCGGCAAAAAATATACAGATTTTTGTAACTTTTTCCTTTCTCCCCAGACACACAAACATATGTGTTTATTCGTTTGCGGAATTTTGCCTTTTGCCTGGCATATTTTTAGGCGTTCGCCCCATATCGTTGTGTGGAATGGAATGTGTGCGAAATGCAAATAAAATAAATTGTTCGCCCAACATTTTTTTTTTCGTTTTGCCAGCTTTTCCAGTGATTTGACATTCTGACATTTGTCGCTGTCAGGACATAACAATTGACCCCCAAATGGCAATAGCTACCGAATATGGCCCAGATTCGGGCCAGTGACAATGAAATTAGCTTGCAAATTTCTGGCAAATTTAAATAAATGCCAAATGAATCAAGTGGCCCACTTTGCAGCTCGATTTTGTGTGTCTGCAAAAATATGGCAATTTGTCATTTTCATGGCTCTCCCAAATTGCCAGTTGAGAAAGTTTGAGTCAATTCCCCCGGTGAGTTGAGTAATTGGAAAAAACCTGGCTTATGGCTGACTATATTAAGAGTTTTAGCATCCGGCTACAGATTTAAATTTAAATCAAATGCTGTTGATTGCCTGGAGAAATGTTAAAGGCTTTCAATGGCATGGAAGTTATCAAGAATTTACACAATTATTAAGGTAGAAGGAAAAATGCAAATTAGCTTTAATTACTCCTGAATTAAGTATATTTTTGGATTTTTAAAGGAGAATGATAAAGTAAAATTAAATAATTTAGTTATTACATAGTCAAAGTTTTTAAATAGAATTGTAAGTATTGAGAGCGTTTTTCGATTTTTTAGACAACAGGAATACTTACTGCAAAATCGGTCATAACTAAGCGAAATATGCATAAATTTCAATTCGGTGAGCATTTTCTGTGCTTCTTTTATAAATATTAACATTAAAACTTACAACTATTAAATTCTTTTTTAATTTCTTACAAATTTAATGTTGTATAACATTGAGACTTAAAAGTATTAATTTCTGCTTTAATTACTGATTAGTAATTATTAAATTCTGTCTTTATTAATAACTTTAAAGGATGTACAAGTTTAGTAAAATCAAGTACAATTTCTTAGAATTGTTTTATTATTATTATTATTATATTAAAATTTTATTTAAATTAATATTTTAATGGCGAATTGGACATCTTACTTCTGACCTTCATAAACCAACAAGACTGCTTAAAATATGCGCATTATAGGCCCTTAAGATTATTAATTTTATGTGCTTAAATTTTGTGGAATTTAAAATATTTAAAATTTCACAGCTAAGCCAAAAAGGCTTTTATTTTAATTCGGATAGCTTTTCTGATCTTATTTGTATTATATAAACAAATCAGCATATTCTTATTAAAATGTGCATACTTTTTTTTTTTCATTTTTGACTATTTTACAAAATTTTTTGAAAAAAAAAATAAAAAAATGTTTTTTGAAGGACATAGCTAGATCGACTCGGCTAGTGAAGCTGATCCAGAATATATATGATTTATAGGGCCGGAAATGTGACCTTCACAAATTTCTGACAAAAAATATAATTCCTTTGAAAGAAAAATTTAATTTTCCGCGGGAAAACATCGGAATATCCTGAGGAAAGCCTCGTGAAACTCCTTGAAAATGGCGCTGCCAGAATTTACGCTGAAATACAAATTTGAAGTATGTAAAATACGTTTCAGGTTATACAAAAAGTTTTACTCTGGTAAACAACAGTAAGAAGTAGATGTAAACTTTTCCAAAAGTTATACAAAGCACAAATGTGAACCAGGTTAATACGTAGATTTTCATGGACCATGTTTTCCAACCTTTTTATAAGACTTCCCAATTATTTACTTATGTAGTTGAGCCTGAAAAACTAACTAGCTTAAAAACTCTTTTTTTTAATAGATTAAAACTAAAACCAGATAATTTATTTTACTATTTTCGTTAATCTATATAGACCTTTCCTAAGCCATTTCACAAACCTTGTCAGATTTTCTGTCGACAATATAAAAGCTTAAATCTTGTATTTTGAATAAATAGTTAAAGAACAACAAGAATATTTAATAAATAAAAAAACATAACACTAATTACTAACTTCAAAGTAAATTTATATAATAATTCATATTTAATTACATTAAGCCCAAGTACCGCTTGGCGTAAACAAGCCTTACAGCTGGCAATCTTCATTATAAATTAGTCACTTTGGATTTTGTTTGCGAGAAATACAAATATTTCAGGATGAAAGTGCCTGAAGTTGGCAGGTAAATCACCCAAAAGAGGTAACAAAAAGTGTCACCGCGTTCCCTGTGACCCTTACCCCCTTCTTGTGGCAATCTGCATTCTGCGGAACTTTTTGACAATAAACATTTTGGCCAACAGCAGCAACAACAACTAGCATGCACGACGACACTTTTGCCGACATCTTGGCTGAGAGCAAGATTACCAGCAAAAATTCTGTCCTGGGGACTCTGCTGATTTTCCTTTTGTTTTCCCTTGGACTTTTCATGCCTGTGCGCATATTTTTATGCGGGAAAATTTTTCAATTTCTGCAATTGCAACTTTTGTGTTGCTGCTGCTCCTGCTTCTGCTTGTTTTTTTCCGCTCTCGTTCTCCCTATTTTTTCGGCGACTTTTGTTTAAATTATGCATACAGAAGTGTCGCAGCCACTTAGAGAGAGAGAGGAGCCAAAGAGGGGCAAGCCAGGGGAAGGGCAGAGTCTAGGGGGGAGCTGGGCGAGAAAAGTTTGTCAGCGCTTGGGCAGTCGCTGTGGATTTTCCGCATGAGAAATACTTTTAACACTTTCTGTTTGCCTTTTCCCCAACAAATTGAAAACGAAAATAAAGGATTATAGGCGATGGGGGTCCGTAGTCCGTAGTCCGGACTAGGGACAGGTCAGGGCTTGGAGCCGGAATCCTCGGCAGATTTATGTCCTGCGCAAGAGATTTGTGCTCCTCATCCTCGGGCTGCTGCTGTCGCGACAAAATCCCCTTACACTTTATTAATTTTATTTCGCTGTCTCGCCTTTGATGATTCGCCATTTCACTTAACTCTGCACTTATTTCTCGTCCGCTGACGCACTCGAGGCCTCCTCTTCACCGGCATTATCCGCTTCCACATCAGCGGACCGCGATTAATGTAGGAGCTGCGGTTAATTGCCAGCAGCTTGGCTCGATTGAAGGCATCCCAAGTGCGAAACACTGCCGAGTGAGCAGTCAATGGGCATTACTTAGAGTCAATTAATTATCTGGGTTGTTCGGCGGCACCAAGGGGGGTGCCACCTAAGATAATGGCGTTTAAATTTAGCTTAATTCGTGCTACCTTAATCTGAAGTAGATAACCCGGGCAGTTGTTAAACAATCAATTTGATAAACCACTTTGATAGCCATTGGGTTTTGGGGTAAGTGAGAATAATTCTAAAGGGGAAATTTACGTTCAAATTTTTTTGGTATTAACTGATTTCAGTATTGAGTGATACTGTGGTCAGGGGTACTTCTTTATCTGAATCAGTTTACTAGTTTAGTTGGGACTTGGCGGTGATACGGTGAGTCATTTTAAAATATTTGTACTTATTTTTTATGTTGTTAGCAACATAAGGTTAAGAAGCTTAATGTATTATATCTTTTAAAGAGTTTTCAGCGATTTTTCTTTAGTTTCTGACACCCATAACATTATAATTCGTAACCAGAAACTTCCTCACCGTTTTTTTGCTGTACATTTTAGTTTAAGGTTTAAATAACTACCTCTTCCCCCCACCAATAAAAATCCCTTTTATCAATGCAGCTTCTCCTTTATCGCACGAAATAATCTCACCGAGTCGCAACCTACAACCCACCGAACCGCATAAATCATCATTATAAGCATATTTGCAACTGTCCCCAACTAAACCGCCAAACAAGCAAACTGGTGGGGCAACAGTGCTAATTACTGTAATTTCGCCAGAAGGGCCAGAAGGGGCCGAGGACACAGCTAACCACGTCTATCCAGCCAGCGATAATTTTTGTCAACAAACCAAGGCAGAGTCTGGAAAATGCAATGAAAAAAACGGGATGGAAACTTGTACATCAGAGGGGCGTGACCAGACAAAGTTAAGGGCTGAGATAACCCGACCGGCAGACAGTTCTTAGCTGGCAATTAGCTTGCCCACATTCGCCATTCTGGCCAAAACGTTGGCTAAAGTTGAGTGTTTAGTTATTTGTAATTAAACAGGATGTGAAGGTGGCATTAGGGGAATTTCGGAGATTATTTTCGAAACTAATGGGTCCGATATGTATTTATATTTTAAGAAAATTCTTATAATAATTTCCTTCAATCAAAACTGTATTAATATTTATTAGCGTCCTCATCATAGGCCTTACTGTAGTCTATAACCAAATCGTTGATCACCTCCTTGACCTGAGTGGCAAAAATAAAGTCCAAGTGCCCCCATGTGGGGTCGGGAACCTCATGCAACAGGGCCAAGTTGGGCAGAAGCTCGGGAAGCCGCGAAATGTCCTGCTTGTTGGCAGAACCATCTGACAGGCCATAGTACAGATACAGCTCCGAGGTAATCTGGACAAGATCATAGGAAGGAGGTTCTGCTACGCCGTAGTACTGCAAGTTTTTGCGACTTCCCCAATCGTACAAACGGAACTCATTCGAAGTATAGGATTGGATGAAATGAATGGCCTGATTGGAGGAAATGCCAGCGGGATGTGTCTCAGCGATTTGCGGTAGCAGGGTCTGCGGGTTGAGTATTTTTTTAAATATAAAAATAAGATAATCATCAAAAGTACGGCTTACCTTGTTTAGATTTCCGATCTCAGGACCTCCCCAGAGCAGGGCCAGGGTCTTGCAGTAGCTCAGTAGCAGCGGCTGATTGCTGCAGGTGGTGTCCAGCAGCCTTTGAATGAATTGATTCTGTGGCAAGAACACCTGGTTCTCCAGCAGGGCAGAGCCAATGCCTGGAGTTCCAAAAACCGGGGCTGTGGCCACAATCAGACCCTCGGTGGTATTGCCCATAAACACGGGTGGGGCCAGCAGGTGAGCCGTCTTGATTTTGGCATTATACTCGGGTCGGATGGATCCCATTACAACGAAAGAGGTGCAGCCCTGCGAGTGGCCCACATAATGCAGGGCCTTTTCCCCGGTCACCTCCAGGATATAGTCGATCATCGTTGGCAGATCAATGGAACCGATCTCGTGCCAACTGAATTTCCAGAAATACGGATGCTTTATGTCCAGCTTGGTGTTGTTCCGCGAGTACAGATTGCCACGCGCATTGCCCAGCCAGACATCGTAGCCGGCGTCCACATAGTTGTACGCCAGTCCGTCCTCCGGCCCATTGAGCAGGAAGCAATCCGAGCAGCTGAACAGGCCGTGCATGATGAGCACCACCGGACGCTGCTGGCCGCCATTATTCAGGCTCGGCGAGTGCGGGATGCGGAACACATTCAGGACATAGCCGTCCGGAGTCTCCACGAAGTGCGATTCGGCAGGGTAGCCGTGCGCTTCAATGCGCTCCGCCTGCAGCGAAAATCAGGCATTAAATCAGTTGAAGAACTAGTTTTTGGTAAAGAACTGATACCAAGGTTAAGGTTAGGGAAGGAATTACGTTGTTTTTTCCTCGTTCTTTTTGCATTAATTTTATTAATGGCAGCTTCTAAAGGTAATTTACCCACCGAAGTCTTTATAGCCTTGAAGGGTATATCGATATAAGGATCAAAGTCAACTGTTGCTCCGGCTATAGCCACTAGGGCCAGTACAAGTATTGTTCCTCTCAGCATTTGAACCTTTGCTGTTCACTTTGGTCGTACGACTAAGTATTTTGCAGAATATTTCTGAAGAACCTTAGACTCAATCTAATCTCTCGATAAGTAGTCGAGTGAGGCTATTTATTAGTATTTCCTTGATATCAGCAAAAAGCAGCGTAAATCCAAGATTTATATACTTCTCGGTGTCCATTTGGATTATTCTGGGTGATTATCGCCCATTGATATACTTTCCCAAGGGGGTACATACTGAACGCAACGATAGGGTTAATTGTTTTATGCCTTTCAACGGCAATAAAGTTTGTATAATTAAAAGGTGCTCGATGGGGGGTTTTTGAAAAGCTTTTTTAACCTACTTAATGAAGAAAACTTAGTTAGAAGCATAACTAAGTAACGAAGTACGTACAATAGATGTATAATAATTCATGCAACGAAATGTTTTATTTTCCTCTAAGATAGATCTAGAGCTGGATAGTTTATTCAACTTATTTTAGCCACTCATAAATATCAACACTAACTTAAAGAGCTGAATATTCTCTGCCTAGTTCAAGGAATTTGCAATCCCATTTTAATTAGCATTCACTCCATTAGTGGCATTACTAATGGCCATTCACAAAACACCCTTGATTCTTATAAGCCCAGGACAATGGACCTTTTCCCCCCATTTCATGGCATTCCAATCAGACAGGAAAAACGGAGAGTTGGAAATTGCAGAACACGCGTATCAACGAGTTGCGCCTGACTTGCTGCGATTTTTGCATTATGTCAGTGAATTGTAATGCGGCGAGATAGCGAGCGGTGCATCGGAAGAATGGTTGGAAGTGGGGGTGGCAGGGGCAGGGGTGGCACGGCACGGGTGGGTATGGAGGTTGAAGCCGGCATGGGGGTGGGGTGTTGACTGCAAGATTGGGGAGCCTTTGCGAGATTGGCATTAACTGTGCCGAAAGCCACAAATTGCGTGCTTCGATGACTGCCGCTCTCCACGAGAGTCTCTCACTCCTGTACTCGGTCCATAAGTACACTGAGAGAAAAAGAGTTATTTGTTTTTACAGCTTACTTTTAAAAAGGTTTGTGGATACTATTAATATGTATTTATTATTTAATGTTAGTAAAATCTTTGCCTACTCTTAGGTGGTTCTGTAAAATACAGCATTCTATACAATTATATTAAAGAGCACTTCCTGAAGTACTCTAAAATTAAGATATATGTGAAGTCCTGCACATTTCTCAAATCGGTGAGGGAAACATGTAATTTTGTAAAATTGTAAAAAACGTTTGCAATTTAAGCTTTTTCAAAAGTGAGACTTCTGTTAAGACTGTTTCTCAAAGTTTCCCTGGTTGAGAAGTTAGCCGCCGATCTTTTCAATCCTTTCCCAAGCTAAGAGTGGTGATTGATCCTTTAAAATACTTTTAAAAAATATACATAAATATATACAATATATATCAAAATGTTTACAATATATTTAAAAATATAAAATATATATTATATAAATACTTAAAATGTATCCATGGGTGAGTGCTCTTTTTAAAAGTGTTCCGAAATGATTTGATATATTCTGCATATACAAAAATTAAAATAAAATTAATAAGCTTTCTTGTCAAAAATATATTCATTATAAAAATGTACAAAATTCTCCATATAAAACGTAAAATATAATGCCAATTTTTCCAAGTGCAATCCTATCGAGTCCTGTGATGTATGTGTATATGAGTGCGGCATTGTCACGGCAATGTCGGCGCCGACGGATGCTCAGAGGAAGGATAGGATAGACTGAACCAAACGTAAATGCGGTTCATTGAAATTATGTGGCAGAGCAGGGAGGTATCCTTGTGACGAGGAGCGAAATCGAGGAACGAGACAGGACAAAAAGGAATATATTTTGCTGAAAATGCAAGCAGCAACAATCGAAAAAATATACAAAAAAAGTAAGAATTAATAGTAGCTGCTCTGTAAATGTATGGAAGCTAAAGCAGACTAACGAGGAAACACCGAGTTTTTACCTTGGAATATAAATATTTGTGGTAAAACTTACTAAACGAGCTTTTACCTTTGAATATAATTTATTTTAGTATTTGTACTCAGTAAAAACTAAGTGTAGCCCTAAGAGACTCCTGTTATTTGACTATTTCCGATAATCCTTAACTACTCGCCAGTCTAAATTTAAGCTAAAGTTGCACTTCACATTCAATCAACACAAAAAATGCAAGACATGAGAAAACAACAGAAAATAAGAGAAAAAGTGCTACTATCTGTACGTGGAATACGTTGAAGTGAAATGAAAACCTCAATTTTCTTCTGCTCGTTTGCTAAATGCTTTTGCGGCGTCTTCTTTAGCTCGTTTCGTGCTTGCTCGGCACTTTCCACTCGAAATTCAATTAAACAACTTAATTGGCTGCCTGATGAGCGCCAATTGTTTGCCAAAATGCATTTCGATTGCATAAAAAAATGCTTTTCTTTTTTGCTATGTTTTTCCTAGGCTCACGACAATTTTTTACCGCCCGCCAGCTGGAATCGTGACTTATCATAAATCTAAAGTTGCGCCATGCAATATAACCCTAGACGTAGGAGACAGTCGCCAGCATAAACAATAACGATGGCAATAACACCAATAACAACGTCGTCATCAATGTGTCAAGTTTGTGTTAATGGCCGAGTCAAAGAGCCACTTACAAGCCATCTGCCCAGCCAACCCAGTCTGCCCCTCAAAGTTGTTTTCTTACTTGTACCTTGCTTTTTTTTTATTTGCTTTCCCCGTTGCCAGGGGTCAGGGCACAGGTGAATGTCAAATTTGCAAATATCGTGCCTTTGTGTTTTATACTTGCAAATACAACACCCACTAAAGAAAGTCTTTGATTTTATTTCAATTATAAAAAATATATGAAATTGTGAAGTGATAAAATTGAATGACAAATTATGGTTATATATATTTAGACATTGATAGTCATTGAGCTTGAACCAATTATGAGCACTTTATAAATTGATGATTCAGATGACTAGAGGTAATTAGCTCAATTATGGGTTTTTTGCGTTCAATGAGCATACGATACATTTGAGTAAACTAGAAAATAAACAGAAAATGTTCTTGTGATTGTGCAAATCATCTGAAATCAAGCAATAAATTGAACTTACTTAAGCTTAACCACATCACAAATAGTATATCTCAAATGCTAAATAAAAATCATTTTTATTTGCTTTTAAAAAATGATTTCTTTTAACATTTTGCTTACACCCTCATGGTTAACCGATTCGACCTTCATGTAAGCCAAGCATTGTCAAGGCCAAAAGCGAATGCTCACAAAGCTAGCCACTTGCAGCTGCCATGATTTGCAGACATCAAGTCTTATGATGGATATGTAAAATTGCAATATTTCCAGTAGAATAATTTTGTGCATTTCCCTCTAGCATCCATTGAAGAAGTACTGCGAGTATGCATATGGCATGGTAGATATTTTTTGCTGCCTTGCCTGCAATTGACAAGCACAATAAATTGTGAAATATGGCCGTTGCCTTGCAAGCTCCTCCATAACTTTATCCTGTGTCCTCATCTGGGGAAAATATTAAAATGTAGCTATGCAGGCGTCCGAAGGATGGCCAGGATATGCGAGCGGGCGTGTGAATGAAAAATAAATATATGCAATCAAATAGAAATAAGGTAACATTTTGGTATAAAGTAAAGCCAAATAAAGTAAAATAAAAATTACTTAAGCTTAAGTAATACCAACATTTAAATTAAATTAAATATAGTTGCTATATTTATCTTTACAATATCTTATACGATAAAGAAATATTCTGTAACAGAGATTTAAAATAACGTTTGAAAGGGAAATGCAAATAATATAATAATAATTTTACAAAATCCTTTTTTTATTTTTATATATATTCCTCGCCTGTAGGGTATAGTGATCCAGACTCATAAATTCCAATATTTCAAAAGTAAATGGCAGGAAGGAAGCTCCCAACACTTTGGCATCCATTTTAAAGATAAATTGCAAGCGAATATTGTTTCATTTGTTTCAGCTTTTAACCCTTTTTTCTGTGAATGATTTTCATACGTACAAAAATATATGTACTTTGCCAAAGTGTGGTAAATTGTTGCGTCCATTAAATTGCATTTAAAATGTGCATACTCAACGTCACCGTACATCACTCTCATCAGCACCCCGCCAGGTGTCGTGACGTGTCAGTGACAGAAGCGGACAAGTGGACAGGTGGACGGGTGGACCGTCGGACAGGTGACCACACCGCAGAAAAGCAAGCCAAACATGTGTCGGGCTTTAATTATGTCATAACATAAGCCGGGCGAGGCTGGGGCAGGCGGTGGAGGCTTCAACATGATGTGGCATGTTCGTATGGAAAACACACGAAAATACTCAATTTGCATTTGTCTAACAATCGCAATGCACTATTAAATTCTGTATTTGCCTTTGTGCTCGTTACAAAATGCAATCGAACTGAGCGACGAAGTGAAATGGAAATTGTTTCGATTAACATATTTCAGTTCGAAGGGCTTTAGAGGGCAATTTTAAAAACGAATCTTTATTATTCAGTTA
This sequence comes from Drosophila seguyi, assembly GCA_008042675.1. Lineage (NCBI taxonomy): Eukaryota > Metazoa > Arthropoda > Insecta > Diptera > Drosophilidae > Drosophila > Drosophila seguyi. Next base: position 1,236 of record VNJU01010613.1, on the reverse strand, counting down.
TAAACCTATGAAGATTTTTTTGCAATCAAGAATACCAGGAATGATTTAATAGTAGTATTAAGGGTATTTAACAATTACGAACTCTGTTGAATTTTAAAACAAGAAATAAGAAAGAACAATTGGGCGTATATTAAAACTATTTCAAAGAATAAATTTAAGCTGCATTAACAAATAAATGAGAAGAAAACTTTTTAAAATGTAAAATAAATTGAAATTTACTTGGTGTTAAAAACATGGAACTCTAATTTTTATTATATTTTAAAAATATTGTTTAGCGAAGAAAATTTAAAAAGATATGAATAGAGGGTACATCATCGTTAATCTCTTTTAAATCAGAATTTTACTTTATAATTAGTTAAAACTTTGAAGAAAAAAGTACTATTGTATTTTTAATAAATATATAAAATATTTAAATAATATAATCCCTTTAAATTGTTTCTGCCTTATGCACTTACACCATTAAGCTATAGCCTTAAAGTCTTTGCAGATTAGCTCTCATCTCTCGCTTCAGTCGTTCAAATTGACACCAGTCGAAGTGTGGCATCATTTCTCATGACTTTCGATACTGTGTGCTTTATTTTCTTATTTTTGGGTTTTGCCACTTATGCCACAAATGTGTTGGCAACTTTTGCCGCCCCCTGGCCACCCCTTACCCCCCCTTGCTACCCATTTCCACCCACCAGCTGTAACGGGCCTGAAGCGTTGTAACCCATATATGTATTTTGGCCTGAAAGTATGCACTTCAATCATATATGTGAATAGTGCCTTGCCATTCACTGCACTTCAATCATATATGTGAATAGTGCATTGTCATTCACTGCAGTTGCATCGGAGCAACCGATACTGAGCAGCTGTAACAGGGTCGCAACCTGAAAGCTTAGCTTTGGTACCACGGCCAACTTCACGGCCCGAAACCAAATTTCCGGTCTCGTTCTTTTCTTGGAAGATTTCGAAGGGACCACACGCGTTATAATCGAGTGCGGGTTAAATAGTTAAACATAACCGAATTCACCGCCACGAGGAAAAATTTTTCTGGATTTGTTTTTTTTAAACTTGGCGAAAGGCAAGGTAAGCCATAAACCTTCAATATTTTTCTATCAATATTCTGACAGCTTCGTGGTTTCCCGACTTCTTAAAAAGGAAGTGTCCAGAGGAGCACCTCTCCGGACACGGCGGAACAGACGGCGGAGCGCCTCTTCAGCAAATAGCAGCAGAGGAAGCAACAAGCCAGCTGCT
>VNJU01010611.1:0-35531 GCA_008042675.1 Drosophila seguyi | reverse complement strand
TGGACTTAGACGCCACACCATATATCTGGAGACCATATTTCCAGATCGGAGCCAGAATAGCCATATATACCCGCCTTTTGTTGGATAGGCTCAATTTAGAGCGCGCCTGAGTTAGCCAGCTCAATTTCCGGGAGGCGTCTTCCAGTTTCCTCCTAGTCTTCTTAATATGTGAGGCGAATGTAAGCCTGCAATCCAGGACAAGGCCCAGATAACAGTGCTCCTTGCTCTGAGGGAGCAGTTGACCGTGCATAAAAATACCAGGGCTGGAGTCCCTACGTAAGGTGAAGGTAACTGTAGCACACTTTTCGGGATTGATGGCTATATTCCATCTGCAGCACCAATTCTCAAACTTCTTGAGGAGGATCTGCAGTCTGTCCGTCGCCGCATAGACACAATCCGATCTAGAAAGGATAGCTGTGTCGTCAGCATATGTGGCAACACACAGATCGTTGTGGTGCCTGCCAGTCTGTAGAGGAGCATCGTGTGTGAACAGACTGTAAAGTGTCGGTGCCAGAACACTTCCTTGAGGAACTCCGGCCAGAATGGGTCTGGACGAGGAGGATATTCCATCCTGAACCACCTGAAAGGTCCTATCCTTTAAAAAAAAAAAAGCTGCCAATCAGCTCAAAAAGCTGATGATGGATCAGTGCCTTAAGCTTGGCCAACAGACCAGGATGCCAAACCCGGTCAAAGGCTTGCTGGATGTTAAGAAACGCTGCAACCGTGTACTGCTTCCTCTGGAACGCATCCAAGATAAAGCCGCCAACCCTGTGGAGCTACTCAGGCGTGCCATGCTGCCTCCTGAAACCAAATTGATGATCAGGAAATGCTATCGCTAATCAAAATTTCGTGTAATTTTAATTACGTGTTAATTTCTCAATAATAATTGACCGTAGGGTGGCCTGTTGTCCACCGCAGGTGCCAGCAAATCGAAAATAAAATCCCACGGCGTAGGGCGAAAATTGGAAAACCGAAGTAGTCCAAGAAGCGGGGCGTCGTAGGTAAATTAAAGAGCATACGCTTTATAAGACTTCACACATTAGACAAACTAACTTCTAAGCTTAAAACTAGAGCTGCGCTTCTGCCCGCTTTACTTCGAAGGCGGGGGACTACGGAGTTCGTTTGCGAACTCGATCCCGAGCTCCAAAACGCGCGAGCATTGGGAAGAGCGCGTAAGCATAAAGAGGGTGGGCGCGGACAAGAGTAAAAGCTCCGTGCAGCACCGTGGGCCCCTTACATAAAGATGTGAGGCGTGCTTCCGTGAACGGCGCGCCTCCTGGCGCTGAACCAACAGCTGATCGAAGAGGTGCAGCACCGTGTGGTGATCCTGGCCGCACGTTTGGCAGATGTCCCTCCGCCGACACGCTCCATCGGAGTGCTCGTGGGCCATACAGCTGGGGCAGTACTAGTTGGTGAGGACAGCCCGTACCCGTTTCTCGGCACTCAAGCGCAGACATCGGAGGTTTTTCCGTAACGGATGGATCCCACTGCAGGCTCGCCAACGGTAGGAGTTGGTACCTCGTGGACATGGAGACATCGTGCTTGATATGACTGGCGGAATGGTACAGAGGGAAAAGCGGTAATCAGTACTGGTAAAACACTACGAATTGGTCTAGCTATAAGACAGCACAGTGACGTGGAACATTGTAGTGGACGGGCGGCTAGTTATTGAGGGCAGGCGGCTGTTTCCATCGGAAGATTTTTTTCTTTTTTTTTTGTTGACTTTGCATTTATTTATTGAATCTTCTCGTTTTCGAGTCTAACAATAAGTGTATCAAATCCTATATTATAACCTAACTAGCAGTCATATAGACTGTAACAGTAAAAATGGCCCTGACAAATTATGGCTGGGTTGGAAGATCAGTATGTTGCAGGCGGGTTCGGTTGGAAACCCGAGTCAAAACCCTTGCGAGTGGATTTGGGTGGGCACAGAGTTTTACATTGTAGGATGCTTTTTGCTTGTCTATTTCATCTCTTACTGCGAGAATGCCGAGATCCCTGTGGATGTTTTGGTTACGAATATACCATGGTGCCCCAGTGATAGTACGCAGGATTTTTGATTGAGCGCGCTGTATGATGTCTATGTTGGTTTTGCTCGCGTTTCCCCAAAGCTGGGAGCCATAGGTCCAGATTGGCTTAAGAGTGGTGTTGTAGAGCAGAACCTTGTAGTCCAGACACAAGGGCGATCGGGAGTTTATAATCCGCAGCAGCATGCCCGACATCTAGAGCTAGGAAGAGGACCAAGCCACCCTGGTGGAACAGGAACCTCTCCCTTCTAGGCAATAACCTCAGATAATTTTTCAAATTCGTAAAGAGGCGAAATATGATATTGTCAATGAAGAATACAAGATCCTTCTCTCCTTAAAAGCTTATGGAGAGATCTCAGCCGAATGAAAGAACAGAAAACGTTCCAGTCTCCCTAAGAACTCTCCAAAGCAAACTAGAGAGGCGTCCGACCTACGATCTGCAAACAGATGGAAGAGAACTTCCACAACCTGCAAAACAGCAAAAGTCATGTGAAAAGAGCGCATCGAAATGCTTAGCCACTACGTACTGCATCTTCCAAGGAAAGACTGCAGACTGTTAGTGGGAATTCTCACAGGTCACTGCCTAGCTGCTGTACATGCAGTCAAGCTGGGCATTACCGACAACGCCAAATGCCGGAATTGTGATGAATCTGAGGCAACAGAAACCTTTGAGCATCTTATGTGCAAATGTCCGGCCCTAACAAGGGCAAGAATGAAGTACCTGGGCGCTCCGGTTCTGGCATCGCTAGAAGATGCCTCCAAGAAGAGGCCAGGCTAACTACTTGCCTTCGCGAAAAACACTTCGATCCTAAAAGATTTCGAAAGCAGCGAAAACAATCTCTAGGTCCACTCAAGAAATCCCCGGACAGCTGTGGGTGTGGTAAAAAACCTCCAACCTTTTTTACATTTATGGTACAAAAAATTTTAATTTTTTTCTCATTACGAAAAATCGATTTACTAACAGCTTTACGTGCAACCTTAAGTTCATAATATCTAATATTTTTTGCTTTTTCAATGCTCGTATTAAAGTTTGAATAACATTTGAAGAGGTCTTAACTTTACTACGCTTTTCCTACACTTTCTCTTCGTCCCCTTCTTCTTCTGCATACCCATTCCAAATTTCTGTTTTCCTTTCATGATATTTGTGACTAACTAAGCTGCTGCTTTCTCGCCAAGACTACAATATTTTAAAGTAATACGATTCCAAGCTTTACTTATTAAAACTGTATCAGCCTTGTGTCGATCAGTTAATTCATTGTGTTGTGAATATACAATGTCGTTATTTCTACAAGTCCATCCAACTGATTTACGCCACGATCTCCGCGGTCCAATCTTTGTTTTAACTTCGTACCAGCTCCAAAAAAATTATATCTAGGAATATGCGCTTCAAATAGAAGCGGGTTAATTAATATGTTGATAATGTCACTACCTCGTCCCAAGTTTGAAATCTGACTGCGATAATTAAAACAACAAAAACAAATATTTGTTATATTCGAAATGTGTTTTCGGGGGCAGTGCTGGAAGGGGTCGACAAGAAGTATTGGAAAACTCATGCTGATGTGTAGTAGCCAAGAGAAAAGCGTCAGCAGAATCTGAGGATTTTCTAGAGTATAGTCGGGTCGGTGTTCGTGGTGTTATAAATAAAATATTAAGTTCTTTTTGTTTTGATTTTGGTTTTATTTATTTGTGGAGTGAGAAAGGTCTCGCTCCCTTTTGAGTCAATTTTGTTAATGAATCTTATGTTCTACATACAATGGTTTCTTAGGCTAATTCGATGAGCAGCGCGGCCGGCGTAGGCTGCAGCGCTGCGACGCTTATATGCATATCTTATATGTATATATGAAATATCGCCGAGCGACAGCGCTAGAGGAGGAGGAGGAGTGCTGTAGGGTGCGATCAGCATTTGGCCAGCGTGGGAATGCTGCCTATGCATTTATGTATGTGGACGCTCGAATTACGCTCGCACTTGGGCTGAACTGTTTATGTACACATTGCAACAGAGTGTTACAATGTGTTTGTATGTTATAATTACAGTGAGCCATTGCTATATGGGCATGCTACAGTGCACTTCTTGCTATGCTCGGTACAAAGCTCGTCGGATATGGCGTAGGTCTTCCTCACCGCCTATGTAATACACTTCTCTACTGCACAATAAAGTTTAAGTGCACTTTCTGTTATTTAAATGATTGGTCAAAAGGTTGAATAATTCAGACAATCGGACGGACCCTAAAGAGACCGGTTTAAGAGAGGCACACAAGCATGTGGGTGGCGGAGGTGAGCGCCGCCTTCAGCCGCTCGTACCTATGACGTCTCCGCTTGCTCACATGGCAGCCGCGCGAACGGATTCTATGTGCCCGTCACGCCGATCCTCGGCCTGGTTATCACTTCACCATGGCCACAGCTTCTGCGTTCTAATTTCTTTTCTTTACTTAAATTTGTGGCGCCTCGCCGTCATTCGTGCCGTTGCACTGCCTTCCGCACTAAATTAAGCTGCACTAGGGCGGTTACACCGCCGTCATAGCTTAGGCGCAGGCCGCGTCTGGCCTACCTAAAACGCGGCTGCAGCCGCCGTAGTAACAAAAAGGGATTTCCAAAAGTGAGGTTAGGTGCTTACTTGCAGCGCCAACTTGGTCACAGCCGCAAACTTATCAGTATAATGCTCCCAAAAAGTCAGGTTATGCGTAGGACACTTGGTCGCGCAAGCACGCTGACACACGCTGTAGGCCAGACTCCTACGCCTGTGCCAGGGAGTTGAAAGTCCGCCGGGCTGCGTCGAGTTAGCCGCTGCACAAATTACATGGATTAATTTCGGCTCTGTCCCTCGCCGTTAAGTTGCTAATATTTACCCGATCATACAAATTCAAAACACTAATTATTTGCTCGCCTCGCCGAGATTGTAGGCACTCCTCCTTAAATGGTCGATATCGGTTAGACACACAAATCCACGTGTGAAGAAATAAAAACCGGAATAGAAAACTCCTCGACGCGTGCGTTCTTTTCAAATTTTCAAGATCAAGTGGTGAGCTTCACCGAGCTTTTGGTACAGCAGCGTGTTTTTCAAAGCACGCGAGCCAAAACAAACGGTACTTTTCCAAAAAGCGCTTTCGCTAGAGGTGATCGAAGAAGAAAAGGAAAAGGAGGTAATTAATGAGATCGTTTGAGTTTGCAAGCGTTGCCATTGCAGGCAAAAAGCTCAACAAACGCTTTACGCGGCGATACCCTTCACGTTGTTCATTGCATGGTTGGTTCGTTCGGTAAGGTGGTCTTACCTTTTTTACCTTTCATTGGTGGACCTGCGGCACTGAATTTTTCAGCCAATTTTTTAAATGTTTTTATTACTAACATGGCTTTAATTTTGCGTCTGCCTGTCTTTTGTTCTGGTAGCAGTGGTGTGAAATTGCTTACAGATAGTGTTGAAAAATTCAAATCAGAAAAGAGCTTCCGATGTCTATGACGATTTGCTGCATATTCCATTTGTTTTTTTGGTACTCTGACAACCCCTTTAATGTATCTGTCAGATTCGATTTTTCCGCACGGAAAGTAGATCACGGACGGACTTGGAGTTGGTGGAAACTTAAAATCGAAGTGCAACCCCAAAATAATTATTTAAAAATCAAGTACCTACCTTTAGCAAATTCAGATATCCAGTTATGTCCATAAAGCATCAGAGAATAAAATACAATTTACATTTAAAATTTTTATTAGCGCATTGTATTTTTTTTTTTTTAATAATTATTTTCTGTTCATTCGGATCTGAATCCCCCGGCCCAATGCAGTCGAAAAGTTTCCGAGTGGTTTCGTTCGGAAGCTAACATAAACTTAACAGAGACAAATCCGAATCCGAGTATATTTGCAAAAATGACAACTAAAACAGGTCAGGAAATCCGGCCCGATTATGCTTGGTCTTCTTTAAAGTTCAAACGGCTTAAAATTTTAAAATATTTATATTATCTCAAAAGCTTACATCAACCCAAGTATTAATTTAGAAAAACTTATTAAACCTGTAAAGGGCATGGGGACTACACCTTTTCACAGAATGAAACAGTTTTACCACCGAAAAAGGTCAAAGCATATTCTATTATGATTTTTGATGATATTGGGTTAGAGAAAAGTTCTCAAAGCTCGATTCGTGGATACTTCAGTATGGGACGTCATTATAACGTTGATTCGTTTTACTTATCACAAACATATTCACATATACCGAAACACCTTATACGTGACAATGTAAATATGATTTTAATGTTTAAATAAGATGATCTGAATATGCGTAACAATACCACGATTATATAAATACAGACATGAGTTATGATTCATTTATGAAAGTTTGTGAGAATTTTGGCAAATGAAATACGGCTTACTAATAATAATCATGAGATAGAGAATGGAGGAACCTTTCTCTGGCGAGAGAATTTAAAAAAAGGATTATAACGGTTATTCACCATATCAAAAATCATTTAAGCCGAATGAGCCGATGAGATTATAATAACAATTCAGAATCAAGATTTAGATGTACTTCCTAGAGAGCCTTCTTCATTTTCAAGGAATTATTAGTATCATTAAGGAGTGTGGCAGGCTGGAAACCCAAAATGTAATTGGGATATGGCAAAATAACTGTATGGGCTACATTTTAGATGAAATACGATATGAAATAAATGGTGTTGACATAGATAGAGCAAGGTTTACTGTCACTTTTTCTACAATAAAAAGCTTTTGATCTATAAATCAACACGAACACAAGAGGCTTTACAATTCTGGATGGACTGGAGGACCCAACTTTAACGTTTCAGCTTACTTCAACTTTCCAGTACTCCTGAGAAGTCCATTGGGATTTGCTGATTATTTCAAATATTTCGTATTAAATTGTAAACACGAATCAGTGTTTTTTACAACTAAAAACTTGAGTAATGTATTTGAAAATAGTTTACCAAGTGAAAAGCTTCAACTCAATATATCTAATATTAAATGGAAAATTACACATGTAACATCAAGCGATTCATCAAAAATAAAAATGTATGATATTATAAAAAGCGGAGGCAATCTACCAATTGCATTCCCCAGTTGGGATACGTATGTCAACCCAAAACTAAATAATGGAACCAATCATATTTGGAATGTAAAACTGGCTGCTAACCGTGAACGCCCTCGATTTTTATTAATCGCATTTAAAAAAAAAACATCAATTTATCACAAATAGTTTAAGAAATTGAAAGGTGTACTTAAACTCTGACACATATCCGTATGATGATTTAAATTTAGACTATAAGAAAAATCTATTCGCTCACCTTTATAGGTGAGTCATATGACTTGTATTCAAAATTTCTATCAAGCTACTATAATAGATATGATGCCCTCTTGTTAATTCCTGTAGACTTTAAACTTAAAGCTCCTATTAATAATAATAATAATAATCCTATCAAAATGAAACTTATAAATCGGGACCCATTGAAGTTAGGATTTCTATTGAACTTGCACAATCCTTTAGTGAAACTGTTCAACTATATTGTGTACTGATTCATGATCGTTGAATGACCCGTTAAATGGTATAGTTCAGCGGATTATTTAACAATCAACAATGAGGGAAAATATCGCGGCAATTGATATTCAAGAATTTATTGGAAATAACAATAAATTTATTCTAAAAGAAACTGGTGTGGTATTAGAAGTCCTAACAGCTAGGCCATCTTTAATGTGCCTCTTTATTTACATCTGCCTTTTGGGGGAATAAATTAAATTGTTTGATAAATTTGTTATTGTGTCTTTGTAGCGAAATTGGATGAGTTGAAATGGTTGATGTGTGGGAGCTGGAGGTCTAGAGGACACGAAATGCCAAGTCCTGTGGGTGTAATCTGTGAAGTCTTCTATGTTGATTGCTGTTATCTAAAATATTGTTCGGTAGTGGATTTACGTGTGTCTGGATTTTGTCTAAGTGTCTCTTGCTAGATGCAGCTATTGGTTCTAGTATCGTCGGCATGTTGAGGTCTCGCTTTATGGTGGTATTGCGTACGTAGTATGGCGCATTGGTGATTTGTCGGAAAATCTTGTTCTCCGCTCTCTCAATTCTTTTGATATGTGTGTATGAGGCTGAACCCCATAGCTCAATGCCATAAGTCCCAGTTGGCTTGATTATGACTTTATAAATAAGCAGCTTGTTATTAATTTGCTTCTCCTTCCTAGTAACCAAGCCAATTGTCTATTTTTCTGCTGCAAAAGCTTGACTTTGCAGGAAATATGCTTCCTCCATATTAGTTTGGCGTCGAGTCTCAACCCCAAGTATTTTTCTACAGGCTTCTGAGGGATGACTACTCCGTTTATGAATACCGACGGAAAGATGCCTGGTCTTAGGGTGAACGTAACGTGTGTCGATTTTTCAGCGTTTATAATAATGTTCCACCTTTTTAGCCACATTTGCAAATTGTCCAGAGTTTGTTGTAGACCATTAGCTGCCATTGCAAGTGTGTCGGCTGAGACCAGGAATGCCGTGTCGTCAGCATATGTGCATACGATGTGGCTATTCATTGCCATCGGCATGTCAGCTGTGTAAAGGGAGTATAATATCGGTCTTGGGACACTACCTTGTGGTACTCCAGCATTCACATCCTAAATCAAAGACTCTGCAAGATTGTATCTCACATAGAAACGTCCAGAATTTTGCTGACAACTCTGTGACACTGCTGAATGGCTCCATGACCTCTTCTAAAGCCAAACTGACGGCCTGGGATGATGTTCTTCTCCTCTAATAGCAAATAACTTTTCCAGAATCTTGGAGAGGATAGTTAAGAGGCTAATTGGCCTGTAGGACGCCAGATCAGTCTCTGTTTTTCCTGGTTTTAAAATAACTATAACCTCTGCGCATTTCCACTGAGATGGAAAGTGACCAAGTCTTAGGCTTTGGTTCATTATAGTTCTTATATTATGAATGCAGTCAAATGGGAGGTGTTTTAATGCCAAAACGTCTATGCGCTCGTATCCAGGAGATTTCGACGACTTGAGATTGCAGATTTCTAGCTGAAATTCTTCACTGTCAATTTCAGGTATGGGTATGTATGACATGGTATGTCCAGAAAATGCGTCGTTACAGCCAGATTTTTCGTATCACATAAAGCAAAGGGCTGGAAGCTGTGTCTCAGATGTTCTGCGAAGGCATCGGCTTTTTCCTGGTTGGTCCGACACCAAACCCCAGTATTTGTTTTGACAGGTGCAATCCTCTTTACTGGCCTCTTGAGAAATTTGGTTGCATTCCAGAGATTATGCTTAGCGCTACATGGCTCAAGGTATTTTAGGTAAACCACCGGGGTTTTTGGAAATTATTACCAAACTTTTTAAATATCTTCAGTCGTTTGCTACCGCGCATGCATGTGCTTTGTTTTGTGTTTAATTTGTTTTAATTCCACTTTTAGTTTTTTGCTAAGACGGTTTTCTTAATTCTCTTTTGTGCCTATCTCGATAAGAATCGCTTAGGTTCCGTTTGTCTTTCGCCGCAGCTAAGCGGTGCTAAGTTCTCTCGCCCTAGCTACTTTTTTCGCTCTCTCTCTCTTCCACTCACTCACGTTGACGGTTCTGCTTTTTGCACAGTGGTCAAAGGTTTGTGAAAGTGCCTTTAAATTTTGTCTGTGGAGCTAAAAACTGAAAAAAACAATGTTTTGGCAGAACAACCAATGATTTCTAGCTGGCTTTGCGATACGGTTGTACACGCTAAGTGTGTCGAATTGACGGGCCGTATCGCGGATGTAATTTCCAGTAAAATGGGATTACACTACTGTTGCCAGTCCATTAGAGAGGTTGAGAAGGAAATGAAATCCTTCATGCGCCAGACCAGAAATGGATTTAGTGATCTGATGGTCAATTTTCGCAAAGCGAATGACCTGTTCACCGCGTTAGACACTCAATTTAATAGTCTGAAGCTATTAAATGAGTCGCAAAGGGCACAACATTTTTGGTGGTCGGCATCATCTGTGTGAATCCCAACAACCTATGTCCGGGACTACCCCTCTGTACAGCCCCCGACCCAAATACCAAGCCCAATGGTTTTGAGATCGGGAACAATAAAAGATTCGGTAACCGAATTTACAGAGGTGGAAAAGGCAACTGGTCCGCCTCCTATTTCCGTTGTGTCCGCTGCGGTGCCCCAAACTTCGACGCCGCAGGCTCCCATTGAAAATACTCGAAAACAATATTTGTTTCACGGCTTGGCCCTGACCTCGCATCGGAAGATGTTCTTGCCTATATTCAAGGCAAAACCCAAGCTGAAAATTTAAAATTGGAAAAGTTTAAATTGGAAAAGTTTAAATTTCTTATATTAGAGACATTTCGTCTTTTAAAATTAGCGTCTCCCCGAACTTCTTTAACACGATTTGCTCTGGGGACTTCTGTCTATAGCACGTTGTAGTTAAAGAATTCGAGGCCAAAACAAAGAAAAAGCGGCCAAACACAAACTACTGCAAAGACCACTTCGACACCTTCAGTCCCAAAAAACTAACAACTTCCTTCCAACTTTCGTATTGGAATACTTAAGGCTTACGCAGCAAGCTCTCAAAATTGTATTCTGACAGCTTTTCTTTCGCATCCCAGGCTATTGTGTTTACTGAAACTTGGCTAAAACCAGAGATCCTTAGCTCTGAAATATTTTCGGGTAAGTAGACAATTTATAGAGTTGACCGTCGTGTCCAGCGAGGAGGTGGAGTTTTAATTGCCGTTGACTCCTCCCTTATCTCCGAACTGGTTGGCCTTGACGATTTCACTGACATCGAATTTATTTGTGTGCCACTATAATTTCCAGGTAGTTTTATTTACTTTACATGTTCCTATGTCCCTCCATCGACTGAGGAGCCTATTTATTATCGGGCCGTTTCCAAAAGGCTTTCAGATCGAGACAAACTCATAACTCTAGGGGACTTCAATATTCCTGGAGCTAGTTGGTCTTCAGATGGCGTGTCAAATGTATTCCAGACTGTGGCACAGCACGACCTTATTGATGGCCTGCTGGACATATCTTTGTCTCAAGTTAACCATGTCCACAATTCTTTAAATGCTTATTGGATCTTTGTTTCGTCTCAGATCCTCTAGGTGTTGACTTAGTCAGAGCTGCTCCATTGACGCAACCTGAAGATCCTTACCATCCTACTTTCGAAGTGACTATCGACACGGGAATGGTTGTAAAGAATAAATCTGTTTGTTTACCTAATAATGTTTTCGGAAAGCCAACTTTCATACGCTGAATAACTTAATATCTGAGTTTGATTGGTCAAATCTGTACATGTGTACTGACTGGCAGCCGCCGTGGACATTTTTTACAGTACCATGAACTCTTTGTTTTAATCCTGTGTTCCGTTAACCTATTTGTCTGTCTCCAGTAAGCCACCTTCAATAAGGAGCTGGCACACCTAAAAAATGTGAAGTCTAGGCTTTATAATAAATACAAACTTACTCGTTCTAAAACTGTTCTTTCTAACTATCTTAGTGCTCAGTCGAAATTTACCGTGCTTAACGCTAGGTCTTATAAATATTATTTGACTCGTTGCAGGGTTCAGTTCTCACAGGACCCAAAAAAATATTTATAACTTGTTAACACCAAGCGTAAACCAAACCTATACCCTGCCTCGCTTTCATTTAAAAACTCTTCAGCAAGTTCGGATCAGGCTATCGCCGATCTTTTTGCTGAGTTTTTCAAAACCACTTATTCCTCTTCAACCAATCTAAACCAGATAAACCTGATGAACTCTTTCCCAATGCCCAGCTCGAACCTAGTTTTCAGTCCTATCTTAGACGAAAGCTCTCTTCGTTTGGATCTTCAGCGAGTTAAGCCAGTTTACTCACCGGGTCCCGATGGAATACCTGGCTGTGTACTCAGGGATTGTTCCGAGGCTCTGTGTCACCCCCTTTTCAAATTTTTTACCTTATCTTTAGAAACATCAGAATTTCCCCTTATTTGAAGGAATCAAATCCTCTCCACAAAAAAGGTAGCAAATCGGATGCTGGTAACTATAGAGGAATCTCTAAGTTGTCGGCAATTCCAAAAAACTTTTCGAGAATGTAATTACTCCTCATCTGCAGCATCTATGCAGGTCCGTAATTTCTCCATGTCAGCATGGATTTATGAGGGGAAGATCGATCACTACAAATCTTTTGGAACTAACCTATTTCGTTATTAGGGGTTTCCAACGTAACCATAAAACTGATGTTATTTACACAGACTTTAGTAAAGCTTTTGACTTAGTTAATCATTTTCTTCTTGTAAGGAAGCTCGATTTAATGGGGTTTCCGGTTGATCTTCTTAATTGGTTTTAGAGTTATTTGAGCTACAGGACTCAAAAGATTCTGTTTAAGAATGCTATATCCAACTCGCTTAGTGTCACATCTGGCGTCCCACAAGGCAGCCATCTCGGCCCACTGAATTTGCATTGTTTATCAATGACCTTCCGCTAGTTCTAACCAACTCAAGAGTACTAATATACGCTGACGATGTTAAACTATGCCTGCAGTATAAGGACAGCTCATGCCAGTCAGACTTACAATCGGATCTTAACAACTTTCAAGCGTGGTGTCGTGCTAACTTATTACATCTCAACACTTCCCAGTATGCAACATATATGCTTAATGATTGCGCTTTGGAAAGAATAACTCTTGTTGATGATCTAGGTAATCGTCTAGATCCTAAGCTTTCGTTTTCAGATCATATTTCTTGCATGTTTAACAAGGCCAAAGGTGTGCTGGGGTTTTTTAAGAGGTAGTCGAAGGAATTCGATTCTCCTTATATAACGAAGACTCCCTTTACTTCGGTAGTTTGTCCTATTTTGGAACTTGGTTCTTGTGTTTGGAGTCCTCACTTGGAGTTCATATTAACCGTATTGAATCCGTTCAAAAAAACTTTTTGCTTTTCGCCCTACGTGGCTTAGCCTGGGAGGCTGACCTAAGATTACCGTCTTATGCTAGTAGACTTCTATTAATTAACCTACCATCCCTAGCTAACCGTAGAACGATGCTTGGTGTAGTCTTCCTACACAAGCTAATTCACGGGGCCGTAGAGAGCCCCTACTTGCTAGGTCAGCTCAACTTCCATGTTCCCCGACTAACATCCAGAACTTTTATCCCTTTAGTTTGAGTTTGAGTTTGAGTTTGAGGTACATGAACCCTTTAGGGTGTTATATGCCGATTACAACCGCCTCTTTGACTGTATAGAGGGCAGTGAGAGCCTCCCTCGCCTAAAAACTATATTGCTAGTAGAATTAGCTCGTAATAATGCATGAACCTAAAACTAAAATTTCCTGGTACTTTACTTTATTTTACTTCCGTACGTCACACGGCTGCGCCCCTCAGTCGGTTGGGCGGAAGGTGGGCGTGGGACCCGCGCGAAAAAAAATGTATGTTTCGGGTAAGGCTCTCCACTGCTCAAAAAACAAAAAAAAAAAACATATTGTTGGGGGTCTGTGATATTTAACTTATACTTAACAGGGTTTCTATCAATCTTGGCTAATTTGCATACTTTACAATTATTTATGTATTTTTTTAATTTGATGTTTTAATTTTGGATAGTAATATTTACGTTTTATTACTTAGAATACCTTATTTATTTCTCAGTGATTCTTTTCTAAGTGTTGATATTCAATTATTTTTAGAAGCTCTTCGATATCAATTATGTCCTTTAATAGTAAGCATGTTTATAAAATTTTTTAATTCTTATTGTTTACAAAGTATTGTCTATAAACATTTTGAAACTTATTAAATAGGTAATAATTTTCACAATAAACAGTTATTAAACCTTTTGCCGGAAAAATTTCTCTTTTAAATTTACCATAGTTTCTTCAACTCCATTCGTTTTAATTATATGTCAAATTTTATTTGTATGCAAAATATTTGTTGTGTTGATTCTTTAATAACCATTTGTATTTGGTATACATTTAATGAACATTCTGTCGGCTTAATAAAATCGTGATCGTCTGATTCTGCGCTATGAATTGTTTGCAATTCATCGACTTGGCTATTAAACAAATAGAGCAATTCCATCAAAAAATCTTCTTCAATTTATTAATTTGTAACCCAGTAGGGCCTTTATCGAGTTCAAGTATGAAAATATCAGAGTCTTCAAGGTTTAACGTTTTTTCTTCGTTGGTAAGGCTATCTTTGCTTTTTTCTACAATTCTACTTAACCAACCAGCTTAACAATTTTCTTTGCCTTTTATAAACTCAATATTAAAACCAATATTTTCCATCTTTGCAGTTTTAGATTTCGTTCTTTTAGATTGTTGAGCCACACCAAAGGTCGGTTGTCGGTTTTTATTGTAAATTTTCGACCGTATAAATAGTATCTAAAATAGTGTGTGGCCCAGTGGATTGATAATAACTCATTTTCAATAGTGCTATAGTTTTATTCACTGTCCTTTAGGACGCGACTGGCGTAACAAATAACTCTATTCTCCTGCATAAGCACAGCTCCTAAAGCATAATTGCTAGCATCGGTAATAAGCGTACATTTTATGTTGAAATTTGGATACACAACCACTGGTTGGTTCGTTTTTTATTAATTCTTTCAACTTATTAAACGCTTCCATGTATTCTACGTCATTAGTATTTACTTTAGAATTACTCTTTAAGTATTTATTTATGTGTTTTGTATTTGTTTTTGATTTGTTGGTAGCTGAATTCGGAATTTAAACTCCAGTTCATTTTAGGCAAATTCATATTTATCAATTTGAAGCTTGACCTTAGCGCTTTTTAGGCAATTAAGATTGCTGTTAGATGCTTTACATGTTTTTCTATGTACTTAGAAAATATGAGAATATCGTCCATGTATACGTGGCAGAAAAAACCTATATATGGGCGTAATAAGTTGTTCATAAGCCTTTGAAAAGTTGCAGGGGCGTTCTGAAGCTTAAACGGCATTCGCAAAAATTCGTAATGGCCCTTTGCTGTAGAAAAGGCAGTCTTAGGAATATCGTTTTCATCCATTTCGATTTGATAAAATCCCTTTGACAAATCTAAGAGAATTGTACACCCAGTTTATCGAATATGTTGTCGATGTGCGGAAGGGGAAACCTATCTTTAATTGTTTCATTATTGAGTTTCTTATAAACGCCATTTTTGCTGATTAGGTGCTTCGAGTTTCTTTTGATCGACTAGCATTGGGCGGTTATATGGACTAATTGAATGTCGGATAATTTTTTGCTTTAGCATTTTCTGAATCTATTTAATTATTTCTGCTTTGTGAATTTCAGCATATCTATATGCCCTTGAATAAACGGGTGTCTCGTTCTGTGTTGGAATTTTATGTTTTATTCCATGTATAAATGATAAATCTTGTCCGTAGTTATAGAATAAACTTTCGTATTAATTAAGAACTGAACTTAATACATTTTTTGATTTGAAATCGAAGTGATTTCTGCGAATCGATTTACTTAAGGGGCATATACACCTAAAATGCACGCCTTCGATCAAGGAGCGCCATATATTGACAAATTTTCAAACGCGTTTTTCTCGAAACTACGCATTCCAAGTCGGTACCAGAAATATCTCAAAAACCATTAAACTGATTGACTTGAAATTTTCTGTGGGTATTCTATACATAACAAGAAAGAAAGGTAACTTCGGCATGCCGAAATTTAAATACCCTTGCAGTAAGCAGAAGAAGAAGAAGTAAAATGTTCTGCTTTTTCGCTTCCTCGGGTACTGTCATAAAATAAATGTTGCCAGTGCAGAATGTTGCTGGAGAAAAATGTTGCAAGCAACAAAGCCAAACATATATATATATTCCTATGGCAGCTATACGATATATTGGTCCGATTTTGATAAACTTAAAAACGAAATTCTGGAATAATACAAAAAGGCCATGTCTCAAATTTTATAAAAATATGTGGAAAATTGGCTTAGTTAGATTTTTTTATCAACATTTTTCGATCGGTGCTATGGCAGCTATATGATAAGTTGTCCGATTTTGATAAAATTAAAACCGAAATTCTAAAATAATACCAAATGGTCAGATTTAAAATTGTATGCAAATATATTAAAAATTGGAAAAGTTATAATTTTTTTCATTAAAATTTACCGATCCTTCCAATGGCAGCTATATGATATAGTCGTCCGATCCAGCCGGCTCCGACTTATATAGTAGTGAGGGCATATAGAAGACTGCAAAGTTTAATTCAGATAGCTCCAAAACTGAGGGACTAGTTTGCGTAGAAACGGACGGACGGACAGACGGACAGACGGACAGACGGACAGACGGAGAGACGGAGAGACGGACAGACGGACATGGCTAGATCGACTCGGCTGTTGATGCTGATCAAGAATATATATTTTTTATAGGGTCGGAAATGTCTCCTTCACTGCGTTGCAAACTTTTGACTAAAATTATAATACCCTGCAAGGGTATAAATATATATTTCTTTAAGATTTTTAGTTTTTTTTTTTATTGTGAAAATAAGGACGAATTTTTTTATGAAAATCGCAACTTTAAGTTCAAACGGTTGGCATTTTGTCAAAAATCAATATTTCCAAAATCGGCTATGATAAAGATTAGATTAAAGTTTATATTTTGATAACCCACTTGGTTTTTAATTTTTGATGTTTTTTGAGGTAACGGTATCTGGTACCGAATACATCAATTTTTTTTTACCTTAAATAAAAAACTAATTACGCCGTTAATTTAAAAAAATTTTTTCATTAAAAAAAACTTAAAAGTGTATTCTTTTACCTAAAAAAAAAACCCCGATTCAATAACTCAAATAGACTCTTTAAAAAAAAACAAACAAAAATGACCGTTTCTTGGCCCTCCAGGTGTATATGCCCCCTTAAGGTAATTTCGGATATAGATTTCGATAAAGAGTCGTTGAAATAAAGTTTATGTATTGTGCCATTCAGCTGAAATTCTTTTTTTGAATACCTTATACTTGCTTTTAAATAATTTAATATATTTCCGCCTATTAAACCGTCGAAATTTGTACTGAAGAAATTCACAAAAGTAATTCTCCATATTGAACTCGTTAAAACATGAAAATCTGCACAATGCATTATTTTAATTATATTGCCCATAGCTTTCACACTAAGATTTACTTTGGTTTTCCAATTCGGGTGGCATAGATTTGAATTTATTATACTAAATTCTGCCACCGTATCTATTATGAATAAGAGTGTTGTAAATTGGCATTTAATTTTTATGTAGGGTAACTGTTTGAGGCCTCTATCAGAAAATTTACCTCTGAGTGCCCAATCTACATTGGTTGAGCAAGTTGCTGACCTTGTCTAAACGTCTAAAACGTTAAAGGGTCTTGACTCTGTTGTGCTGCAGAACTGGTACTTGGACCTGTCGAATCGACATTTACACTGTTTGGCTGCTCCCAGCTGCTATCGCTATTGGAATTGCCTAATAATTGCTCATTATTGTTTCTTCTATCATTACTAAAATTTGTTCTAAGTGTGGTTTTATTTGCTGCAGGTTTTTTATTAGAGCTATAAAATGTATAGTTTTGATAACGTGCTTCTTCTATTATCCTAAATGTATCGTCTAAAGAGATCGAATTTCTAGCAAAAAGTACACTTTTTGTTAGCAAGTTTAATTTAAAAACGCGAAGGGCAATACGAATATGAAGTCTATTTGTGATTTATCAATTTTATTATAATACACTGTTATGGTTGAATCAACTCTGCAAAGCTTGAGCAAGTCCGTCAGCTCGTCACTGTCCTGCTTCTCGCCAAATTTTTTAATTAAAATATCTCTTAACAGTTCCCAACTTGTAACATTGACGTGTCTGTGAATTGCAGGTCTGGTTAAACCGGTACATTTGTTTTTCATACTGCCGAAGAGAAATCGTTTAGTGTTATTATCGAAAATTAAAATAGTAGGCATAACATTTTCAACTTGTGATATGAAATCAGACAATTGATTTGGATCTGAACCATCAAAAGGTTCAATGGATTTAATAAAACTAAGAACAAGATTAAATGACAGTTCTCTGTTTAGCTTCATTTTATTTGTACTTGCTAATTACAGCTCAGGACACAAAGGTTTTAAGCACAATCTTAACGAAATGTGCCGATAAGGGTTTTGCGATTTTTTTTCTCTATGTTTTCACTGATCCAATATGCGAATTCGTTGACAACAGAATCATCAGAGATAAGGCCGTCCAGATTTCACCGCTGTAGAAATGTAATAGGCATTCCCTCCTGTGTTTGCTTATTGTTTATCCTCGTCGCCAGTTATGTTATTAATGTCGAACTAGTCTATTCGTAGTCGACATTAATATTAAATAATAACAACCAAATCAGATTGATTGAATATTGTTTATTGAGTTTCAATATGATGCGTCAGCTCCGTGTGACGATCTAAATAGGACTGACCCCTTCTCTTTTACAATGTTCGGTTAAGCTTATGAGCTTTGGTCTTAAGATAAGAGTACCAATGGAAGCATGTGTACGTACGAACGTAGTCCATACATGACTATGCATATTCCTATGGCAGCTATATAATATAGTGGTCCGATTTTGATAAAATTAAAAACGAAATTCTGTAATAATACAAAATGGCCATGTCTCAAATTTTATGAAAATATCTAAAAAATTGGCTAAGTTATAATTTTGTTTATTAAAATTTTCCGATATGGCAGCTATATGATTTAGTCGTCCGATCTGTCGTTCCGACTTATATAGTAGTGAGAGCATATAGAAGACTATCTGCAAAGTTTCAATCAGATAGCTTCAAAACTGAGGGACTACTGCGTAGAAACGGACGGACAGACGGACAAACGGATTTGGCTAGATCGACTCGGCTATTGATGCTGATCAAGAATGTATCTACTTTATAGGGTCGGAAATGTCTCCTTCACTGCGTTGCAAACTTTTGACTAAAATTATAGTCCCCTGCAAGTGTAGAAAAATGCATACAGGAATATGGCGGTTTCGTGCACCATTCGTAACCGGGTAAATGGCGGGATAGCTTACTCCCTTGTTCAGCATGAAATACTCTATTTATACACATTTTTTTATGAAATCGAAAATGTGAAACCTATTGCTCTACCCACCCCTGAAAATAGAGTTGTAGCAAAAGAAAGTGAGAGATATATTTCGTTTTGTTTTCTTTTTAATTTTCTTTTATTTTCAATATATGCTGAAATTAGTTTTCTAACTCTACGTTGATGATTTACAAAATAATAGCATGCACATGATTTTATATTGTCATAGGAAAATGTGCATAAATTAATGTGTTCTCCATATGTTGTTTTTATATTCTCCTTTACACTAGCTTTCATGAACATATTCCGTGACTCCACAAGCATTAGTCAATCCTCCTTTAAAAACTCATTAATAAATAAATTTATATTATTTATTAAAGAAGAGTGAGAAGAAGAATCACTCATCTCGTAAACTTGCACTCCCCACTCACAAATTTAAAATTTTTGTGAGTATTGTAGAGATCGCAGACACCCTCCTGAACATGCAGTGAACAATACGGAAACTGATTTCCATCTATTATTCTTTGAGTAGGACATCCGAATTCCACAACGTTTAATAAATCTCGCGTTGTTTTTAAACTTCTTAGGGAAAAGTCTTTTTCATGACCCCTTAATATTATTTCCTTATTCCTTATTTTTTCTCTTACATACATTCGTGCTTCTTTGAAATAATTAATGACATCGTTCCAATAAATTTTATGATGTTATTTTGTTAGCCAAGTAGCCGTTTTTCTCGATTTTTTATCCAATTCATTAAATTACCATTTTGATGTGCCGCTAATTAATAGGGTCATTAATTAGATAAATTTCGGTTATCTGACACCTGTCACCCCCTTAAAAGGGTAGGGCAATACAAATTAATTAGGGTCACTAATTGAATGGTGTGAGGACACCTGAGAAACGTGTGTGGAAGCGGTCCTACCACGAAGACGCACTACGAGTGCAAATGCCACGGAGCAATATCGCAACGTTTTTGATCTGCGATTTCTCACGATCGAATCACACTCCAAAAGGGGATGGAGGTAAAAAGGTCACATACCACCTGTGCACTCACGTCCATTCACATGCGATCATACCAAAAAGGATGGAAAGTTCACAAACAACCTGTGCACACCGGCGATCACACAATGGAATGAAAAGGAAGGGATGAAAAGGTCACCGTCAGCCGAGATTTTTACCGCTGATAAGAAAGGGTGTGTGCACGGAAGTAAGTGTTCACCAGGTACCCCAAACAACAAAGGCCTGGAGGGTGAAAACGTCATAAACGGCATTCACCCCATCCCAAAATATGCCTTTTCCTTCAACGTTTGCAACCCACAAGAAGATGAATGAAAATGAGACGTTCACCCTGGAAGGCTGAGAGGGTGCTGTGGGAATAGGTTTTATATTATAACTGATAAAAAGTCTTACCATAAAGAGGGAAAGTAGTTCCCCTATTCATTCATAACTCCATAATGCTATGTGTCTGCACTTAAGAATGAAGCGCCGCTCACAAGTTGCGCCTTCTACTTTAACCCGAAAACAAATCAACAGTTTCGGTTTCTTTTCGATCCTACACTCAGGGGAGAGGTAAGAGTGAAAAGGCTTAAGATAAAACAGTCTGTTTCATATCCATGCACATGGTTGGCAAAAACCAGGTTAAATACCGTAGTCTTAGGTGAATGATACTATAGGGTACAATAAAAAAAAAAATAATTATAATATAAAAAAAAAATATTAAAATAATAATTATAATAAATTCCAATTAAAGTCCTAATTTTTATTTTCATTTACAGATTTCTCTTTGCTTAAATGGGACGACAGAAAATAATAAGACTATTCTGCAACAAATGTTTTTACCATTCAACGAATAATGAATGGGCTGAGAAACATGCCGAAATATGCAGCAATGTGGTGACAGATGCACCACATCTCAATGCATCAAAGCCGGAGTTCTCCAATTTTCATTGCCAGCTGGAAGTTCCATTCATAGTCTATGCTGACTTTGAATGTATACTGGAGCCGACATCAGTAGATATAAGCACTCCAAGTTATTATTCATGGTCAGAGCAGGGAAGCGGGACCTCTCTTTAATATCCGTTTATTTCTAGTTCTTAAGTTCATCACACAAAGCTTTCTTAGCGTAAATCGAGGAGTAGCGCTGCCGGCGTAGCCTGCAGCGCCGCGACGCTTATATGCATATTTCATATGTAAGTTAACAGGCGGTAACCACTTGGCTCCGCCTCCCCCCCACTCCAGTGCCGGTCAGCAATGAACCGATGACCGCCCGACACCACAACCTTGCAGTTCTCACCGTGCTCCAATTGCACGGCTCCGCCGGCCGGCTACCGAGGCTTGGTGGCCGGGAATAACAACAGACGAAGGCAGAACCTCTGGGAGCGGATTGATTTAATTATTATAAAATAAAATAATAACGCTAAACTAAAACCTCCGTTCGACTATCATTGGGGAAATTCTGCCCAGCTATCACAGAGATAGTTCTGCTGCGACCATACCTGGAATAAGCTCCCCTACCGCTACTCTGCTGCGGCTATCATTTGGAACTCTACCAAAAGCTGGAAAACAACATCGAGACCCATGTCTAGGTATAAGAGTCCTGGGACAGGAGATAACTGGCGCCCGAACAGGGACCCATCCAAAATGCGATGAGGATCCCGAAGGATAGGGTGACGTATGGTGAGAGGTGAATTTTGTGCTGTGTGTGCTGTCAAAGTGAAAAAAAAATTAATTCAATCCAAAATGCGAAGCCCAATTGATTTCAAAAATAACAAAACAACAACAGCAAAAATAAGAGTAATATAGCCAACCCGCTGCGGTGACCTGCCCGGCCCGTTCACGAGCACAAAAGGCTATTGTAAAATAAATGAAGTGCGCAACCCGCCGCGGTGATTTCGATTCACGGGCGTTAATAATGTGACACAAATAAAAAATAAATTCGATAACCGCTGCGGTAGCCCGTCTACGAGCGGCCCCAAATAATAAGAAATTACAAAAATAACAGAAGAAGTGGTGTGAGTAGTAATTTACTTGAAATTGTGTAGCAACCGTTCCTTAGTAGGCAACGCCGAATAAAAGGAAATCAAAGGAGCAGCAATACAAAAAAAGCCAAGAGAGCTTTTACTTATAACCTCGCCAAAACAAAAAATTAAATAGCAAAATAAAATAGAAAACAAATATAAGAGCGAGAACACATTTTAAAATATAAGAAACTCACGAATGCAAAAAATAGCAACGCAAGAAACAATGCAATAAAATATTCTTGAAAATGAAAACAGAAACACAAAAATGCACGCACGAAAATTCACCTGCCACTTGTCCACCAACATAATTTAAATTTTATATCACACTAAAATACCTTTTTCCCTTAGGTGTAAGTGGCCAACACAAGAACACGAGCACTCCAAAAAACATTTGTTGTCGAAGAACCACGAGTTAGTAATGGACCCGGGTTCGTGAGATGTTCTCAGCAAGCTAAGCGAAAGATTAAATTTCAAACTAAAACCGTTACTCTGCCTAATAAATTCTATACCGAAGACATATCTGTTCTGAATCATTGACGAGGTGAAAGCAACCCTCACTAAAATTAAGCCACTCTGGCTCGGTTGCTTGGCCAGATGGCTGAAGTTAAGGAGGACGATAAGAAAGTTAATGATAAGGTAATCGGGGTAGAGGGTAGTCGGGAAACGACCAATGAAGTCGTTCCCCAATCAATACCTTTAACCCCCGCCCGCACCGAGTATGAATTAAAAGAGATTGCTAGGCTACCCGATAGTGTGAAGGAACTGCAGGTTTTCGAGGGCGAAATAGGTAGTTACGACTCATGGATCTGGAGAGCAGAGGCCATCCTAAAGGATTACGAGGTGATCAAAGAAAGGCCTCTGTACCGTTCCATAGTCGTCAGCATCAGACAGAAGGTTCGGGGTAATGCCGAAACCACCCTTCTATCTTATAACGTGTCTGAGGATGATTGGCCGGAGATCAAACGCATCTTAGCGCTCCATTACGCCGATAAACGGGACTTACGCACCCTAGAATACCAAATGGGCCAAATGGCTCAGGGGACGAAGACTGTAGAGGCTTTTTATTCTGGGATAAATAGTCACTTTGCTTTGATAGTGCGCTGCCTGAAGTATGGTAAGCAAAGCCCGGACATCCTCAGCGCACTGGTCGAAGCTTACAGGGACAGAGCCCTGGATGTCTTCATCAGGGGGCTGAGTGGTGATCTTTCGATATTACTGGAGATCCGAGGGCCGAAGAGGTTGCCAGAAGCTTACGCCATTTGCCTAGAACTACAAAATCTAACTTTCAGGAACCATGTCACCTATTCTAATACTTATTCTAATAAGTTTTCACCTTCTCAATATCAGAACGCAGGCAGAAATTCCCAGTCCCAGCCGAGGTACTCAAACCCTCGTGCAATTAAGATGGAACCACATCAATCCGGGAACTCTTATCGTTCTAATCAAAAGCAAACCGTGAAACGCGTCTTCAAATCTCAATCCTTTCCGGAAGTTTCAGAGACTATATCACCTGAACAGTGCTCCATCCCCGGCCGAAGCCACTGCAACCGAATATGGAGAGAAATCCGGAAACGAGGTTTACTATGACGAGGCCTTGCCGGATGGTCAAATGGGTCACCGATCTCACCCAGAGACCGACAGTGCCGACTCGGTAAATTTTATGGCCGATGCCTCTCCAGCGTTCTATACATGGAGTATGGCGTGAAGGATGGGGCTAAGCTACAGTTTCTTATAGCTACTGGTGCAAATAAAAACTTTATTAGTTCCCAGATAGCAAAGGGTTGTAAACCCTTGCAAAAACCTTTCCCGGTTCAGTCCGCGGGAGGAGAGATAAGATTAACCCACCAAGTAACCGGACCATTCTTCGGCCCCATGGGCAACGACTCCCCTGTAACCTTTTATGTTCTCCCCGGCTTAACCGCCTTCCATGGCATTATCGGGGACGACACCCTGAAATCCCTCAATGCAATTATCAACAGGAAAAATGACTCATTAACAATAGCTTCAGGAGTAAAGATACCATTATTGGCCATTCCTTGCCTCAATGTCCACTCGTTAATTGACGATAAGCACCCTGCAGAAGCAAAAATGTGCCTTGAATCCCTGATCGCTGAATTCCCAGCCATTTTTGAACCACTTTTACCAGGTGAGGCAGTGGAAAGAAGTGTACGAGCTGAAATCCGAACAAACACTCAAAAACCAATTTCTAAAAGTTACCCATACCCCGCGAGCATGAGGGGTGAGGTAGAAAATCAAGTCGGAGAACTCCTGCGCGAGGGAATAATTAGACCATCCAAGAGCCCCTATAATTCCCCCGATCTGGGTAGTCCTAAGAAACCGAAACCAAATGGGGAAAAACAATATCGAATGGTAATCGACTTTAAGCGCCTCAACGCCGTCACCATCTCCGATACTAACCCAATCCCCGATATAACATCCACCTTATCGAGCTTAGGCGAAGCCAAACTTTTTACTACCCTTGACTTAACGTCTGGATTCCACCAAATCCACATGAAAGCATCCGACATCCCAAAAACGGCGTTCTCCACTCTGAATGGGAAATACGAATTTACACGCCTACCCTTCGGCTTGAAAAATGCCCCGGCAGTTTTCCAAAGAATGATCGACGATGTGTTGCGAGAATACATCGGTAAGATTTGCTATGTATACATTGACGATATCATTGTCTTCAGTAAAGACTACGAGTCTCACTGGCGCAATCTGCGCGACGTATTCGAAAAATTGAAGCAGGCCAAGTTACAAGTAACTCTGGGAAAAACACAGTTTTTACGTACCCAGGTAGAATTTCTGGGTTATGTAGTAACATCGGATGGGATCCGGGCGGATGGGAAAAAGGTGAAAGCTATTAAAGAAATGCCCCCGCCCACAAACCTGAAAGAACTCAAGAGCTTCTTAGGGATGACTTCCTATTATAGGAAATTTATTTGCGACTACGCTAAAATCGCTAAGCCCCTGACGAACCTCACGAGGGGGGAGCAAAGCGTCCCAGTCCAAGCGCATTACAATTTCACTCGACGAGGAAGCCACAAAAGCCTTTGACGATCTTAAAAACATCCTTGCTTCCTCAGAGGTTTTAGCTTTCCCGGACTTCAAAAAACCTTTCCACCTACCCACAGATGCCCCTAACTACGCCATAGGGGCCGTCCACTCTCAAAACGACGACGGAAAAGACCGCCCAATCGCGTACATTTCGCGGTCACTAAACAAAACCGAGGAAAACTATGCAGTAAATAAGAAGGAGATGCTAGCAATAGTATGGGCCCTTGATAATTTGCGGTCCTATCCTTATGGCGCGGGGTCCCTTAAGGTCTATACCGACCATCAACCATTGACCTTTTCGTTAGGCAGTAGGAATTATAATGCAAAATTAAAACGATGGAAGGCACGCATAGAGGAGTACAACTGTGAACTTACCTACAAGCCAGGCAAATCCAATGTAGTTGCCGATGCCCTCTCTCGCATCGTGCCAAATTTGAATTATCTCAGCACCAACGCAGCCTCAACTTCGAAAACAGACTCAGTAGCTACCGTCCACAGCGCACTTCAGGACGCATCAGATCTGAATTCCCACGTGAAAGCACCTATTAACGTATTTAGAAATCAGCTCGTGTTTGACCCTAACAGACAAGAATATGCTCGCGAAACCCCAGACACGGGTTATGTGCGTCACTTGATTCCTGTCAATTCCGAGCCAAAGTTAAAACCGTGTTTAGAAGAGTATCTGAAGTCATTAATAATTAATGGTATAAAAATTCCAGAACATTATTTACAACCTTTACAAGAGTGCTGCAGCCAGTACTTCTCGCGATACAAAATTCGCATAACACAGAGGCTGGTGGCTGATCTAGCAGACGAAGAGGAGGTGTGTAGAGTAATAAATACAGAACATTCGAAAGCTCACAGAAATCCGAAGGAAATAAAGGTGCAAAAATTAGAAAAATTCTATTTCCCCAGAATGGCCTACCGCATCAAATCTCTGGTGTCGTCCTGCCAGGCTTGTAAAATGTTTAAATACGATAGGGATCCAGTCAAACCGGAGCTTCAACTGACCCCTATTCCGACCTACCCATGTGAAATCCTACACATCGACCTTTTCATGATCGAAAAACTCAGATTCCCCAGTTGCATCGATAAATTCTCCAAATTCGACAAACTTTTTCCGATAGAGTCAAAATCATCAGTACATCTCCGCGAGAGACTGGTTGAAGTTCTCCACTATTTTACAGCACCGAAAACAATAGTGTCAGATAATGAAAGGGGATTGCTGTGCCCCACAGTGCTAAATTACCTAGAGTCCCTTGGAATAGCCATTTACTACACGCCGTCCTAAGAAAGCGAGGTGAATGGCCAGGTTGAAAGATTTCATTCTACTTTCCTCGAGATATACCGGTGCCTGAAAAACGACAACCGCAACCTCAAGATAACTGAGTTGGTATTTATCGCTGTAGACAAATACAACAACTCTGTCCATTCGGTGACAAATCGCAAACCAGTCGATATCTTTTTCGATAGAACATCAAGAATAAATTATCAGGGACTTACCAATTTTAAGGAACAAACACAAGAAGACACAAACAGAAAATGGCAACTGATAGGCTTAATAAACACCGGACGAAGCCGCTTAACTATAATAATGATGATACCATGTATGTCTCTAACAAACAAATCAAAAGCAAGGACAAACCTCGATTCAAACCAGAGAAGTAAAAACCAAATCGGGAAAAATAGTTCATAAATATCTAATTTAAAGCTAGAGACCAGCCAATAACGTTTCACAAGACCCTCAAGTAAACATACATAGGATTTAGGAATTTAATTAAGAAAGTACGAATCAAATAAAAAAAAAAAAAAAATAAATAAAAATAATGTAAAAATAGACAAAACATGACAAAAAAATATAAAGAACCCTATAATAACGATAACAAAAATATACTATATGATTATAAGCACCAGAAATAACACAATACTTACACTGGGAATTAATATTAAAAAAAATAAATTGGGTCTCTCCCACAAGCATTGCTATGCTCCAATTCGCGACAATTCCACATCTTTTTGTACGACACGCCGGTCGTACCTCTGCAACAGGGCGTAGTGTGGCGATTGAACGGAATGTTCAAGCTCGCACACATTATGGACCTGCAAAAAATTCAGCAGATAATCGATAAAACCAATGAGGAGACTTCAGCGATCGCCGACAGCAGGATTACGGCTCTGATAAGCTGCTACCTTGAAAAGCCCACAAGCGGGATCACAAGGATGACATCGACGCACCGCAACCCGCGGTCCATCGACTGGCTGGGATCAGCCTGGAAATGGGTTTCGGGATCGCCTGACGCATCGCACTGGAACGCCATTCTACAGTCCCAGGACGGCGTGATACAAAACAACAACCAACAAGTCCACAAAAATGCAAGGCTGTTCGACGCCACGCACGACTCCCTACGAAGGCTTGACGACATGATGGCCAGAGTGAACTCCATCGACGAAGAGGTTCATATGGCCACTATTTTACTACAAATGGCTATGATATTGCTGAAACAAGTGGACGAAATCACAAGAGCATGCCAACTAGTGAAGGCATCCGTGGTAAATACAAACCTCCTTGACCAAAAAGAGGTGGAAACACTCCTTGCGGAAACCCGTAGCCTGCCGTATCAGAATGTGATAGAGGCAGTGGAATTTGCGAAACCATCCATCCTGACAAATGGAACTTGCCTGTTGTACGTGCTGGCACTACCCAAGTGATGGACACCAACTACAAGCTAATGCTTCTTTACCCCACGATCACGGAGGGTAAACAAATAGCACTGGAATACAACAGGCTGGCGGTGAACCCGCAGGAAGCCTATGCGGTTCTGGGGCACTGCCTCTCTATCGGAAACAAATTTAAAGAAATCAGACGAGACTGGTTGCATTCCAAGGCTGCTTAAAGGAGGACACGCCCTATGTGATCACCTGAGGAATGACCAAGAAGTCGTAGGGTTAGTGGACGATGGAACCCTCTTCTTAACAAACTTCAATGGGACGGTTGGAACAAGGACGGAAAAAAGATATCTGTTGGGATCGTTTATTGTCCAGTACAATAACGAGACCATTTACCTCGGAAACACATCATACAGCAGCTACTCGTCAACCCATATAATGGCTGTACCGGCTGTATTAAGTAAAGTTACGGCCACGGGGTACCAGCTCTCATTAAAATACGTCCACGATTTTAGTCTTCAAAATCTAAGAAAGTTATCAACGATATCTAATAGCTTCTTATTTTCAACCCTCACAGAAGCAACACTAATCCTTGCTGTGGCATTTTTTCTATACATAGTATGGAGAAAACTCACGTCCACCAAGGGTATCCCATCGCACCAGGGCATCGTCGAGCTGGAAGCCCAGACTGGCGCTGCGACTTCCACAAAGGGCCACTGATCTGCGGGCCGCAGATTTTCGGAGGGGGAAGAGTTAACAGGCGTTAACCACTTGGCTACGCCTCCCCCCCCCACACCAGTGCCGGTCAGCAATGGAGCGATGACCGCCCGACACCACCTTCCCCGCACCCCGTACCGAGTCAGCCGCCGTGCAACGGGAACGCTGACACTCCACCTTTCCCGCATCCCGTGCCGAGTCAGCCGCCGTACAATGGGAACGCTGACACTCCAACTTCCCCGCACCCCGTGCCGAGTCAGCCGCCGTACCACGAGAACGCTGATACTCCACCTTCCCCGCACTCCGTGCTGGGTCAGCACAACGACATCCGCCGTAGAAGCGAACCGCAAACCTTGCAGTTCTCACCGTGCTCCAATAGCACGGCTCCGCCGGCCGGCTACCGAGGCTTGGTGGCCGGGAATAACAACAGACGAAGGCAGAACCTTGGGGAGCGGAGAACAGACAACCCCACTTGATTTAATTATTGTAAAATAAAATTATAACGTTAAACTAAAACC
This sequence comes from Drosophila seguyi, assembly GCA_008042675.1. Classification (NCBI taxonomy): domain Eukaryota; kingdom Metazoa; phylum Arthropoda; class Insecta; order Diptera; family Drosophilidae; genus Drosophila; species Drosophila seguyi. Next base: position 6,585 of record VNJU01010611.1, on the reverse strand, counting down.
TCCGTTCGACTATCATTGGGGAAATTCTGCCCAGCTATCACAGAGATAGTTCTGCTGCGACCATACCTGGAATAAGCTTTCCTACCGCTACTCTGCTGCGGCTATCATTTGGAACTCTACCAGGAGCTGGAAAACAACATCGAGACCCTTGTCTAGGTATAAGAGTCCTGGGACAGGACATAACTTGTATATATAAGTTGTCGCCGAGCGACGGCGCTAGAGGAGAGGGGGAGTGCTGTAGGCACACATAGTACGCTATCAGCGTTTGGCCAGCGTGAGAATGCTGACTATGCAATTATGTATGTTGGCCCTGAAGTGGACGCTCGACTTACGCGTGCACTTTGGCTGGACTGTTTATGTACACTCTGCAACAGCGTGCTACAATGTGTTTGTATGTTATGGTTACAGTGGTACATTACTATATGGAAATACTACAGTGAGTCAAAAGACAGAAATTGTAAGTTAACATGTTCCCATATCATTTGCATAATATAAGTGTGTCTTTGATTCTAGTTTAGAAAAGTTTGTTTTAAGTACTAACGTCCAATTTGTCAAAACTGTATTTAAGTCATATGTCAGTACCAGTCCCAATACAAATGAGTCAACAAAACATTTCCAATTTTTATGAGAGCATTATTTGTCATATATGTAAACGAGAATTAGGAAATTATAGAGTGAGGGATCAATGCCGTTTCACAGGTAGATTTCGAGGTGCAGCTCATAGTGAATGCAACCTCAAATTTTAAACTAGTGATTTTATTAAAGTGTTCTTTGCAACTTGTCAAAGTATGATGCTCATTTACTTATGAAAGAGCTTGGGGAAACTGAAGGTAAAATTAAAGTAATTCCAATGAACAAGGAATTATATATTTCAGTTTCAAAATAGTACATTACAACTCCTTCCGTTTCATATCTTCTAGCCCTGACACTCTGGCCAATAATTTACATGATGATCATTTAAATTTATTAAGATCCCAGTATCCGAATAGAGAAGATTTTTCTCTTCTTCTTAGGAATGGTGTTTTTCCATATGAATATTTTAATTCAGTTTAAAGACTTCATGACACTTCTCTCCCACCTCGTGAAAAATTTTATAGTAATTTAAGTGAGACAGAATGTTCAGAGGCTGATTATGCATACGCATGTAGAGTCTGGAGTCATTTCAAGTGTCAATCACTTAAGGACTACCTAGAACTATATTTAAAAACTGATGTGCTGTTATTGTCCGACATTTTTCAAAACTTTAGGGGAATTTGCTTAAAAATTCACGAGCTTGAGCCCGCTCACTATTATACTATTCCGAGCTAGTCGTGTGATGCGATGCTTAAGACTACTCAAATTTCCCTCGAATTACTCACTGATATTGATATTATCGGTTTATTCATTGTGGAATTCAAAGGGGTTTAGTACAAAGCAGTCACCGATTCTAAAGAATCAGAATATTTAAGGTATGTGGGTGCAAATAATTTGTATGGTTTGGTTATGTCTGAACCGTTATCCTACGGGGAGTTAAAGTGGCTGGAAAGGGAAGAAATTCAATCATTTAATCTTGAACACATTGGATGCGAGTATGGGTATATTTTTAGAGGGTGACCCAGAATATCCATATGAATTACATTATTTTCATAATGATCTCCCTTTCTGTCCTGATATAAACACAGAGCATACTTTTGAAAAATACTTTTTAAACTGCTAAATAGTAGCGTTTATGGAAAATGTCTAGAAAATACAGAGAAGCACGTTGACGTTCGTCTAGTTACGGAATGGGAAGCCCCACCCATTGGCTCACAAGGCGGACGCCCACGATTATGTGCAAGGGATCTTATTAGTAGATTAAATTTCCATAGCGTTAGTAAATTTACAGACAAACTCTATGCAATTCAGTTGAAGAAATTGCGTAACGTAACGTAAGCCGATATATTTAGGTTTTGTCGTTTTAGAATTATCTAAATGGAAAATGTATGATTTTCATTATTCGTACATGAAACCTAAGTTTCCGGACTAACTATAACTAAATTATATGGATACTGATTCATTTATTTATTCAATGAAAACTAAGTATTTATATGCAGAGATTAGAAATGATGTTGAGTATACATTCGATACTTCTGATTATCCTGATGAATTAGCATTAAAATATAATTTTAAACAGTGTAATAAATACACATACACATCTGAAAGTGTAGCTAGTCAACCTCAGAAGTGTATAAAAAAATAAGGGAATAAAACGTAGTTGTCTAGAGAAAATTACATTTGAGGGATATAAAAAAGGGTTTATTTACTGGTCAGCAAGAATGTGATAGCATGTACATGTTTAGATCTAGAGGACATGAAATAAGTACATTAAAAATTAGTAAAATTACATTAGATAATAAATATGATAAAAGACTCATCTATGATGATAGGGTTTCAATTCTAGCACTAGGACATTATAAAACAGTAGAAAAAGAAATGGTAGATAAAATGTCAACTTTGAAAAACAAGAAAGTCTTTGGCGCGAACAAATAGCTAGCCCCAAAACAAGTGAAAACAAGAAGGCATGTCTAAAAAGAAAGTTAGACGAAAATAAAAGTGCGAATACTATTCGTCTAGAAAATATTATAAAATATTTATGTACAGATTATTATGCACAGAAATTTAGAGAAGGCTGAAAAACAAAAAAAAAATATGTATATATATTAAAATAAATATAAATGTAAATAAAACAATTTCAAAAATAAATGTAGAAATAAAGCAATTTATTTAAGTTTTTAATAGAATAATTTTTTAAGAAGTGTATTAAATCTAAGAAAATCAAATTCAAAATAATTATAATGTGTACAATAGTATTGTAAATACTTTCAATAAAAAAATATATTTCCATATGTGTTTAAATTACTATAACATTTCAGATTTCTCAATCATCATCTGTCATCAGCTTTTGAAAAAGAAAGAAGCCAGTGCACAAAAGCTCTATTACCCTCTCTTTTCAGGACTTTTTCAACTAGGTATTCAAAACTGAGGGACTACTGCGTAGAAACGGACGGACAGACGCATATGGCTAGATCGACTCGGCTGTTGATGCTGATCAAGAATATATCTACTTTATATCGGAAATGTCTCCTTCACTGCGTATAAAAAAAAAAAGAGAATAAAACTTAGTTGTCTAGAGAAAATTACATTTGAGGTATATAAAATTATAAAATATATATTATAAAATTACATTAGATAATAAAGATGCTAAAAGACTCATCTATGATGATAGAGTTTTAATTCTAGCACTAGGACATTATAAAACAGTACAAAAAGAAATGGTAGATAAAATGTCAACTTTGAGAAACAAGAAAGTCTTTGGCGCGAACAAATAGCTAGCCCCAAAACAAGTGAAAACAAGAAGGCTAGTCTAAAAAGGAAGTTAGACGAAAATGAAAGTGCGAATACTATTGAATTAGAAAATTTTATAAAATATTTATATACAGATTACTAAGTACAAAAATTAAGAAAAAGCTAAACAAAGCTAACAAAAAAATGTAAATGTATGTATATATATATATATAAATATGAATGTTAATAAAATAATTTTAAAATTACTTGTATAAATAAAACAGTTTATTTATGTTTTTAATATAATAATAATTTATTTGAAAGTGTATTAAATCTAAGAAAATCAAATTATAAATAATTAAAATGTATATAATAGTAATAATTAATACTTTTAATAAAAAAAAAAATGAATGAATGAATAATGAAGTTGATAATGAGGATGATGATGATGACGATCTATTCTATTCTCAATCGGCTATAGAGGAGGATGAAGATGAGCAAGAGGAAGACCATGCTGCTCCTGCAACATCACATGGGATTACAAGTCAACAACCTCTTCACACGTCATCTTCGATATTGGATGAGGGTTCAAAAAATTTCAACATTAGTGAACTTGCTCGAGATCACGTTTTGGATAAGACATATGGTCCTAGAAAAAATGAATATGGCCAATTAATGCTTGGGAGTAGTCGGATAAGTGTTTCCAACAATAAAATTGAATTTGATGATGGACAAAACTAGGAGCTTACAAAGGGATTATATTCTTTAATATGTCATCACCTACCACAAAATTATAATACAAATGAATTGGAAATTTATAGACAAATTTTATTAAAAACGAATGTCTATCGAAGAAACTTTCTTCCAAATGGACAGGTGAAAGGAACAAGGGCATTGAAGTATTCGGAAATGATTAAGACACTCTAAGCTAAATCTCCGATGGCCGAGTCTTCACCAAAACAAACAAAAAAAATGGTAACCGGTAATGGTTTCATGAGTCTTGATATGAAAAAACCGAATTTCATCTATTGGGATGATCCCAACGAATTGGTGGAGCGATTGGAGCTTTTAATAAGTTCACATTCAGCGGGAAACACAAGCTTAACTAACGAAATTACATCTATAGTTAAAGAGTTAAGAGAGGCACAAATAATACATTAATATAGTATATATTTAGAGATTTAAAATAAAATAAGGTTATTTGCATAATGTTTGTTGACAAGTTTGGACGCTATATTAACGAAAAGAAGAGGTCTAACCAGTTTAAACGATATGAGAAAACTGCATCAGGACTTTACTTAGACTCGGATAGAAATTTTAATATTCAAAAAATGCGTATAAAAAATAGAGGCTTTCCAACTGAGAATGGAGAGTAATTAAAGAATATGTCGATAAAGCTATTCATGAGTTGAGAGTATCTCTATCATCATTGAATATTAAGTATCAAGAAGAAATTGGACAAAGCTTTAATGGACTTGAAACAATTGATGTTGATACATCAGGAAATTTCAACATTCAGCGTATGAAAAATGGAGATAAGCAAAAAGAATCTGATGATAAAGCTACATAAGACTATGTTGATGAATCTGTAAAGAGACTAAGGGATTCAATTATTTCACATCGAAATGAATTAATTGTGACTATACCTGATATTACAACAGCAGATATTGAAGATCGATTGGACAGACTTGAGGTTGTTATCTCAAGCATTATTGAAAAAGTTAGGTTCTCGAAATAATTTTTCTGTCTTTTCAATTTTAAAATAAATTTATAAATTAATATGAGTAGACGTGGTATTATAACTGAATTACACGCTCCATCACGCAAACATTTATTTGCGTCGTAGAGTCATTATGAGGGGGATTGATGATTAATTTCAAGTTGACTTAGTTGAAATGGGGAAATATTCATCATCAAATAATGGATATCGGTACCTGCTAACGGTAATCGATCCGTTTTCCAAATTTGCTGGGGTGAAGCAATTAAAACAAAAAGTGGCAAAGATGTTACTGAGGCCATGGAAAAAGTATTTAAGATTGGTGGTAGAGTACCTAAGAATCTTCAAACGGATGATGGAAAAGAGTTCTTTAACAACCAATTTAATGCTTTAATGAAGCGATATAAAATTAATCATTATTCAACATTTAGTACACTAAAGGCTTCAATTGTTGAACGATTTAATAGAACATTAAAAGAACTCATGTGGAGAGAATTCAGTTTTAATGGAACATACAAATGGATTGATATGTACAAACGTCTAATTTCTGTTTATAACAAAACAACACACAGAACACTAAAAATGGCACCTATCAGTGTGAACCATAGCAATGAGAAACATATTTTGGAAACTGTTTACAGTAACATGAAACTATTTACAGGTAGCAAACTAAAGATTGGAGAGAATGTACGAATTAGTAAATATAAAGGAGTATTTGAAAAGTCGTATACTCCAAATTGGAGCACCGAAATCTTTAAAATTATTAAGGTACAAAATACTCATCCTACTACATACTTACTGGAAGATTTAAGAGGCAATCCTATTAAGGGTGGGTTTTATAAAGAAGAACTGAAAAAAAACCCGTTTTCCTGATGAATACCTAGTTGAAAAAGTCTTGAAAAGAAGGGAATTAGAGCTCTTGTGCGCTGGCTCAATTTTCCAAAAACTGATGACAGTTGGATTGAGAAATCTGAAATTTTGTAGTAATTGAAACACACGTGGAAATATATTTTTCCTTATTTTTTTTTATTAAAAGTATTAATTATTACTATTATATACATTTTAATTATTTATAATTTGATTTTCTTAGATTTAATACACTTTCAAATAAATTATTATTATATTAAAAACATAAATAAACTGTTTTATTTATACACGTAATTTTAAAATTATTTTATTAACATTCATATTTATATATATATATACATACATTTACATTTTTTTGTTAGCTTTGTTTAGTTTTTTCTTAATTTTTGTACATAATAATCTGTACATAAATATTTTATAAAATTTTCTAATTCAATAGTATTCGCACTTTCATTTTCGTCTAACTTTGTTTTTAGACTAGCCTTCTTGTTTTCACTTGTTGTGGGCCTAGCTATTTGTTCGCGCCAAAGACTTGCTTGTTCTTGCAAAGTTAACATTTTATCTACCATCTCTTTTCCAACTGTTTTATAATGTCCTAGTGCCAGAGTTGAAACTCCATCATCACAGATGATTCTTTTAGCATCTTTATTATCTAATGTAATTTTACTAATTTTTAATGTACTTATTTCATGTCCTCT
>VNJU01010609.1:0-13863 GCA_008042675.1 Drosophila seguyi | reverse complement strand
TTGCAACGATTTCCAAAAATTGATTGAAGAAATGTCTTTCAAATTCTTAGACAACACGTTGAACTAAGCCAGTCAATGGCGTGTATTCAACTAGACGATCATGAATGAGAAGGCAATACACCTTTGTATTCATCTCACTTGGACTTGTTAGTTCAGTAGAAATTTTAACATCAATTGGTGCCGATTTGACAGACTCATTTTGATAGGAGAGATCAACAACTACAATTGGGCTCTTAGCCTTAAATTCTGTTAGTGATATAAGTGGACGAGATTCTCTGTTGTAATAGCTTTCTTGAAATCTTGCATACATGTCATACAAGACGGCGAATCGATTTTCATCATACTTATTATTCAAATCCTCATAGGGATATACATACAGAATTTAGATATTCCTTTGCATTTCTCAAATTGTTTGTAATTAGTTCACCATTCAATGTGAATGCAATAAAAGCAAAGCGTGGTCGTTCTCTATTTGAAGCCAGTTTCACGTTCCATACATGATGCGTTCCTTGTACTAAAGTAGGATTAATATACATTTCCCAGCTACGAAATGATAGTGAAAGACTACCACCACTCTTAACAACATTATACATTTTAATTTTTGCACTATCGCTTGGAACAATGTGAGGTACTTTCCAACTAATGTTATATATTGCAATATTATGTGTTTTCCCATCAACTGTTTTAACATGCATATCATCTGTATTTTTAGCTAGGAGGAGGATGAGCTCATGTTTACAATTTAAAACAACTTTTTTATAGTCTTCGGCAAATCCCATCAACATTTTCAGTGGTACAGAAAATGTGAAATGCCCGCCAGACATAATACACTCTCCGTTAGCCCATCCAGCGTTGCGATAAAGAAGACCCTCCTGTTGACCGATGGAGAGATAGTTCTTGCGGGTCGATGTAATACCAGTAAAGCGTGTCCTATCAAGTTCACATCCATTTACATCATATCTTATTTCATCCAAAAAATTGGCCATGCAATTATTTTTGAGCAAGCCATCAACAGAATTTGTACTGCTTGCCGCTCTAGTTTTTTCAATAATTTTGCTAAGAGTTCCTTCAAAATGTAGAAAGCTTTCACATGGAAGGACATATAAATCTTGGTTTTGTATTGAGATACGAACTTCGTCCTTTGTCTTGAAGTTTTGTTGATAAGGAAAATAAGTGTGGTATTCCTTTTTAATGATACTATCATCGTTGATAGGCTTTCTTGAATATGAAAAATGTCATTCATTTGAAACTACTTTTTTATATTAAATCCAAGTGATTTTAAAATCAATTTATTTTTTATTGATAGAGCAGTTCGATTTTTTGAAGATACTTCTGATGACAACGATGTTGTTTTCACTTCAGCTTTTGATTTAGTAATGTTGATAAGGGAGCAAAGGACAGGCTTTTTATTATAGATTATCATTCTGCTGATCGTAAGTGTAAACGAATTGTTACAGTTTTCCTTCGTAAATTTATTAAGTCTCCGTTCTGATCAGTTATCCGTACTTCGAGTGTGCTAATTTCTCTGCAGTTGACAGGTAAATAAATTAAATTCCGTGGTGTAATGTTCATTTTATATCCAGGCGGTACATTTATTCCTAATTCATGCAGCACATGATTTGGTCTATTACCGACATACGATCCGCTAATAATGTTGCATTCCAATCTAATAGAATTTACTTTTAAAATGTTTATTGGATTATCCGAGTTGTAAATTTCATCATTATGTATTCTAAGTTTTCGTTTATAAAATCCAAATAGCTGACCAATTGATCGTTCATGATTAAAGTATACAGTTTCATTTTTAGTAACAACTTGAACTTGAAATGTATTGTTATTACATTCAATTTTGAAACTGTCATGAAGTTAAAACTCTTTAAGCCTATTAAATATATATTTAATAATATCATCAAACTCATATAACCAACAGGTATTTCAATAACTTTATTCCCAATATGAAATAGATTGTTCCTCGTGTCAACATTCGGAATAGAAGTGTGGGAAAAAATTTCACTTATAACAGAAGTGTTTGCAGTTAATGCAATTGTTAACGATGCACTCATTTTGAAGCTTGATTTTGAACTGTTTTAATATTTAACATCGTTGTACAGTTATACGAATTTTTATATTATAATTGATCAAAACCTTTTCTATATCGTCCAGAATTCATTTCATTATCTTTCGAAATTAGGAGAAAACCAAACTTAGTCTCCCAACACTTTCTTGGTATATTCATAAATGAATCAAGGCTCATATCACTGCTCACATGATCTCGATAAATGTTTCGTAAGTTTAAATCATCTTGCTTAAACATTATAATAAAATTAGCATTATCTCGAATTAGGTGCTTTGGCACATGGCTATACGTCTGAGTCAGGTAGAATGAATCGACTGACTTATGGCGACCCATCGAGAAAAAGCTTCGTATATTATCCTGTTTTTCTGACCCGACGTCATCAAATATCATAATGGAATTGTTTTTAGCTTCTTGTGGCGATATAACGCTATCATTTGATGAAAATGTGTAGTATCCCATTCCTCGTATTGGTTTGATAAGTTTTTCCAAGTACTCATACTTAGGTTGAAACAGCCTTTTGAAAATATATATATTTTTTTTTAATTTGTACCCATTTGGACTTTCAATTAGGCTTATCATCACATTAGTTTTCCCACAATTTGATGGACCAACAATTAAGCCTCTAATTGTATTTGGTAACAAAGTGCTGTGGCGTGGAGGTTTATTCTCTCCATACCCTCCGCCCTCAATATTTCTAACTATGATGCTCTTATTTTGTCTTAATAAACGCATGTTATTCTGATCTCTGAACTTCATTCAATGACAATCTTTTGATAATTGAGGGTATTATAAAATGGCTAAAAATCTTTATAATATAATCAGTCATAAAACAAATGTCAAACAGGTTACTGGTCTTATAAATAATATAATTGATTCTCTACCCTTTGAGGCTCATTTACCTTGCTATACTTTCTGTGAACCTGGCACAAAGCTACAGAAACGATTAGCTCGAGGTGATCGTGGAATTAATGGCTTAGACGAAGCGTGTAGAATCCGTGCTATAGAGTATTCAAAGAGTAACAACTTGGGTGATCGCCATAAAGCAGACTCTGTTTTAATTGATAGGGCTTGGAATCGTGTAAAAGCAACGGATAGTAGTATTGGAGAGAGAGCTGCAGCTTATTTTGTTACAAACATGATAAAGGCTAGAAAAAAAATTGGAATGGGAACAAAGCAAGTCAAAAAGAAGGCAGTAAAAAAATCTCTTGCATCAATAATCAAGCATGCCACCAAGGAATTGAAAAAGAATAAGCCACTTGACATATTGAATGCAATAAAAGTAGCACGTAAAGCAGTAAGCAATAGAATGGGATGTACGAAAAATATTATAGTTCCTCGGGTTATTAATGTACCCAAAATAAGAAGCTTCTTGCCTCTCGTTCCAATTTTAACAGCTCTAAGTGCTGTTGGGAGTTTGGCATCAGGTAGCGCAGCAATAGCAAAGACTATTAATAATGCAAGAATGGCTAAAGCACAGATGCAGGAAAACCAGAGGCATAATCGAAAGATGGAATCAGTTGCTTTGGGAGCAGGTTTATATTTACAACCATATAGGAAAGAATATGGGATCTCATTTTCGAAAAATAAACAAAAGCAAAAACGTAGTCAAAAAAACTAATAAATGAGCTACCTAAAAGAGCATTATTCAACTTTGATTTAATGATGTTTGGCTTTAAAAATATCCCACACTTTCGAGGAGTCTATATGAAAGAAGAGTTACCGAAATTCCCTCTTCATCATGAGTGTGGAGTTATAAATTTAGCCAACTCTTCATTTTTATATTTTATAGAAAGGATATTTTAAGAAAGGATTAGATTCATTTTACTTTGACAGTTTTGGAAATTTACAACCCCCTTTAAAAGTAATTAGATATTTGGGGAAAAACCTCAGGTATAACTATCAACGATTCCAAAAATTTGGGACTGTTAACTGCGGACACTTATGTCTAAAATTCTTGCTAGCCTGCACTTCGTTCCGCTAATGAGGCGGCATGTTTTATTATCCTACAACAACCTTTTGGTGATCTGTCCCTTTTTCTCACTCCACTACCCGAAACAAGGAGTAGTGGGAGAAGAAATGCACTCCTTCATCGGGTATAAATTCAGAGAGTTCTTGGAGGAAAAATATCATTCAGTGACCAGCAGTCGGCACCATTACCAGCAACAGCAACAGCACCAGCTCCAGCAACAGCACCAGCTTCACCAGCAGCTCAGCTTAAGCAACAGCAACAGCACCAGCACCAGCACCAGCTCCAGCAACAGCAACAGCAACAGCACCAGCACCAGCTCCAGCAACAGCACCAGCAACAGCACCCGCACCATGAACACATCGAACACCACCTCCACCTCCACCTCAACATCAACCTCTACCTCCAACAACATCATCACTAGGGCATCCAAACTACCTCTTGGTGTTACCCAAGAGGATTTGGATGCCTTAATTGAGGACATCGAGATGGATCACCTGATGCTTGCCTTTAGCTCGTGCAGAGTTAAAGGCAAGCTTAATTTAATTCAGATCCCGATTAATACAGGATTTGAAATCCTTGGAGCTTCCCGCATCAAGGGAAAGTATGGAGAAAACGTGAGGTTGGAGTTGATAAATTATTACGTTTACCTCCCAGAGAGGTATAATGCAGTAGAGGACTGCATTTTAGATTATTTTAGTATTAAAAGGTATTTTTTAATTAAATTGGAGGATGGAAACTTGGATTTCCAACCAAAACAATAAAACTGAATAAAAATTTAAATAAACTATAAAATAAATGGGAATTATTTTCATATTTTTCTATTAGTTTCTTTAAAAAAAAAAACAAAAATAAATAAATTTAAAAAAAAATTAAACAATAAATAAATTTTATTATTTGGGATGGGAAATGGGAAAAATTACTTTTCAGCTTTCAGCTGTCAGATCATGAGGTCTAATTACCAGATATGTTTACCAGGTCTGTTTACCTGGTCTGTTTAACTGATCAGGTTATCAGGTCTGTTTACCAGGTCTGATTACCAGGTCTGTTTACCTGGTAAATTTAACTGATCAGTTGGTCTCATCTGGTTTTCTGATATGAGGTATAAATGTAATCGCATTATAATTTATTTTTCAGTACATTCTTTAACCGCAAAGGGGTAATAAGCAGTTGTTTTCAAAACTAAAAATTTAGCATAATGAATGAAAATATTTTACATCAATTGACGAAAAGTCGAAATTCTCTTAAGAAAAAATTTTTAGAATTAAAACAATCACAAACACGGAATATTATGGGATTAGAAGAAACATTTAAGCCTATTACTGAACTTGTTAATGATAATAAAATACTGCATGATATGTTACCTAAGGATTATATAAAAGCAAAGACTGAAATAAAAACTAAACAAAAAAATACATCATTAGACAATGATACACCACTAAAGAAAAGGAAACTTTTATTTCATGAAACAAATAAACAAAACTCGCCCCCAAAATATAATGATGATCACAAACCATATGATTGGAGTGTAAAGACAAATATTGATAATGAAGTTCATGATGAGGATGATGATGATGACGATCTATTCTATTCTCAATCGGCTATAGAGGAGGATGAAGATGAGCAAGAGGAAGACTCTGTTGCTCCTGCAACATCACATGGGATTACAAGTCAACAACCTCTTCACACGTCATCTTCGATGTTGGATGAGAGTTCAAAAAATTTCAACATTAGTGAACTGGCTCGAGATCACGTTTTGGATAAGACATATGGTCCTAGAAAAAATGAAAATGGCCAATTAATGCTTGGGAGTAGTCGGATAAGTGTTTCCAACAATAAAATTGAATTTGATAATGGACAAAACTGGGAGCTTACAAATGCATTATATACTTTAACATGTCATCACCTACCACAAAATTATAATACAAATGAATTGGAAATTTATAGAAAAATTCTATTAAAAACGAATGTCTATCGAAGAAACTTTCTTCCAAATGGACAGGTGAAAGGAACAAGGGCATTGAAGTATTCGGAAATTATTAAGCCACTCTTAGCTAAATCTCCGATGGCCGAGTCTACACCAAAACAAACAAAAAAAAATGGTAACCGGTAATGGTTTCATGAGTCTTGATATGACAAAACAGAATTTCATCTATTGGGATGACCCCAACGAATTGGTGGAGCGATTGGAGCTTTTAATAAGTTCACATTCAGCGAGAAACACAAGCTTAACTAACGAAATTAGATCTATAGTTGAAGAGCTAAAAGAGGCACAAATAATACATTAATATAGTATATATTTAGAGATTTAAAATAAAATAAGGTTATTTGCATAATGTCTGTTGACAAGTTTGGACGCTATATTAACGAAAAGCAGAAGTTTAAACGATATGAGAAAACTGCATCAGGACTTTACTTAGACTCGGATGGAAATTTTAATATTCAAAAAAGGCGTATAAAAAATGAAGGCTTTCCAACTGAGAATGGAGATATAGTAATTAAAGAATATGTCTCATGAGTTGAGAGTATTTCTATCATCATTGAATATTAAGTATCAAGAAGAAATTGGACAAAGTTTTAATGGACTTGAAACAATTGATGTTGATACATCAGGAAATTTCAACATTCAGCGTATGAAAAATGGAGATAAGCAAAAAGAATCTGATGATAAAGCTACAAAAGACTATGTTGATGAATCTGTAAAGAGACTAAGGGATTCAATTATTTCACATCGAAATGAATTAATTGTGACTATACCTGATATTAAAACAGCAGATATTGAAGATCGATTGGACAGACTTGAGGTTGTTATCTCAAGCATTATTGAAAAAGTTAGGTTCTCGAAATAATTTTTCTGTCTTTTCAATTTTAAAATAAATTTATAAATTAATATGAGTAGACGTGGTATTATAACTGAATTACACGCTCCATCACGCAAACATTTTTTGCGTCGTAGAGTCATTATGAGGGGGATTGATGATTTATTTCAAGTTGACTTAGTTGAAATGGGGAAATATTCATCATCAAATAATGGATATCGGTACCTGCTAACGGTAATCGATACGTTTTCCAAATTTGCTTGGGGTGAAGCAATTAAAACAAAAAGTGGCAAAGATGTTACTGAGGCCATGGAAAAAGTATTTAAGATTGGTGGTAGAGTACCTAAGAATCTTCAAACGGATGATGGAAAAGAGTTCTTTAACAACCAATTTAATGCTTTAATGAAGCGATATAAAATTAATCATTATTCAACATTTAGTACACTAAAGGCTTCAATTGTTGAACGATTTAATAGAACATTAAAAGAACTCATGTGGAGAGAATTCAGTTTTAATGGCACATACAAATGGATTGATATGTACAAACGTCTAATTTCTGTTTATAACAAAACAGCACACAGAACAATAAAAATGGCACCTATCAGTGTGAACTATAGCAATGAGAAACATATTTTGGATACTGTTTACAGTATCATGAAACTATTTACAGGTAGCAAACTGAAGATTGGAGAAAATGTACGAATTAGTAAATATAAAGGAGTATTTCAAAAGTCGTATACTCCAAATTGAAGCACCGAAATCTTTAAAATTCTTAAGGTACAAAATACTCATCCTACTACATACTTACTGGAAGATTTAAGAGGCAATCCTATTAAGGGTGGGTTTTATAAAGAAGAACTGAAAAAAACCCGTTTTCCTGATGAATACCTAGTTGAAAAAGTCTTGAAAAGAAGGGGTAATAGAGCTCTTGTGCGCTGGCTCAATTTTCCAAAAACTGATGACAGTTGGATTGAGATATCTGAAATTTTGTAGTAATTGAAACACATGTGGAAATATATTTTTTCTTTCTTTTTTTTTTAGTAAAAGTATTAATTATTACTATTATATACATTTTAATTATTTATAATTTCAATTAAATTATTATTATATTAAAAACTTAAATAAACTATTTTATTTATACATGTCATTTTAAAATTATTTTATTAACATTCATATTTATATATATATATATATATACATACATTTACATTTTTTTTTGTTTTTCAGCCTTTTCTTAATTTTTGTGCATAATAATATGTACATAAATAATTTATAAAATTTTCTAATTCAATAGTATTCGCACTTTCATTTTCGTCTAACTTTCTTTTTAGACTAGCCTTCTTGTTTTCACTTGTTGTGGGGCTAGCTATTTGTTCGCGCCAAAGACTTGCTTGTTCTTGCAAAGTTGACATTTTATCTACCATTTCTTTTTCAACTGTTTTATAATATCCTAGTGCCAGAGTTGAAACTCCATCATCACAGATGATTCTTTTATCATCTTTATTATCTAATGTAATTTTACTAAGTTTTAATGTACTTATTTCATGTCCTGTAGATCTAAACATGTACATGCTATCACATTCTTGCTGACCAGTAAATAAAAAATAGTTATATCCCTCAAATGTTATTTTCTCTAGACAACTACGTTTTATTCCCTTATTTTTTTATGCACTTCTGAGGTTGACTAGCTACACTTTCAGATCTGTAGGCATACATCTTTGATCTTAAGCCTACAAACTCTGTCATTGACATCCCATTCAACTCATCCTTAAAGAAACCTAACCGCTTTTTATTACACTGTTTAAAATTATATTTTAATGCTAACTCATCAGGATAATCAGAAGTATCGAATTTATATTCAATATCATTTCTAATGTCCGCATATAAATCCTCAGTTTTTATTGAATAAATAAACGAATCAGTATCCATATAATTTAATTTTAGTGCATCCGAAAATTTAGGCTTCATGTATGAATAATGAAAATCATACATTTTCCATTTTGATAATTCTAAAACAACAAAACCTAAATATAATGGTTTATTGCAAACATTACGCATTTTTTTCAACTGAATGGCATAGAGGTTGTCTGTAAATTTACTAACGCTATGTAAATTTGACCTACTAATAAGACTCCTTGCACATAATCGTGGGCGTCCGCCTTGTGGGCCAATGGGTGGGGCTTCCCATTCCGTAACTAGACGAACGTCAACATGCTTCCCAGTAATTTCAAGACATTTGCCATAGATACTGTTGTTTAGCAGTTTGAAAAAGTCTTTTTCAAAAGTATTTTTAGCCCTGGTCCTATGCTCTGTGTTTATGTCAATATATTTATTCAACCAGGGCTTCTGCTTAAATCCATTCATCAAGCACTGCCGTAGAGTTTTATAATGAATTATATATTTTTCTTTGTCACGGAGATCGGCAATAAGCTTCTTAATTTTTGAAGTTGAAGAGGAAAGCTTGTTTGCAGGACAGAAAGGGAGTTCATTATGAAAATCATGTATTTCATATGGATATTCTAAGTCAACCTCTAAAATATACCCATACTCGCTATCCTCGCCAATGTGTTCAAGATTAAATGATTGAATTTCGTCCTTTTCCAACCACTTAAACTACCCATAAGGTAAGGGCTCAGACATGGCCCAACCATACAAATTATTCGCATCCACATACATTAAAAATTCTGATTGTGATTTTCCTTGGTATATCGATGACTGCTTTGTACTAAACCCCCTCGAATTCCACACTGAATAAATCTGATCATATCAATATCAGTGAGTAATTCGAGGGAATTTTGCGTAGTCTTAAGCATAGCGTCCCAACTCAGGCTTGGAATTGTGAAGTATGGTGCCGGATCGAGCTCATAAATTTGTAAACAAATTCCCCTAAAGTTTTGAAAAACGTCGGACAATAACAGCTCATCAGTTTTTAAATATAGTTCTAAGTAGTTCTTAAGTGATGGACACTTGAAATGACTCCAGACTCTACATGCGTGTGCATAATCAGCCTCTGAACATTCTACATCACTTAAATAACTATAAAACTTTTCACGAGGTGGGAGAGAAGTCTCATCAAGTCGTTGAACTGAATCTAAATATTCACAAGGAAAAACACCTTTCCGACGAAGAAGGGAAAAATCTTCTCTTTTCGGATACTGGGATTTTAATACATTTAAATGCTCATCATTTAAATTACTGGCCAGAGTGTCTTGACTAGAGGACATGAAACGGAAGGAGTCCAAAAATCGTATTTCTAATGTACTTTTTTCTAGAGGCACATATTTTGAAACTGAAATATATAATTCCTTGTTCGTTGGAATTACTTTAATTTCACCTTCAGTTTCCCCAAGCTTTTTCACAAATAAATGAGCATCATACTTTGAAAAGTTGCGAAAGAACACTGGAATGAAATTACTAGTTTGAAGTTTGAGGTTACATTCACTATGGGCTGCACCTCGAAATCTACCTGTGAAATGGCAGTGATCCCTCACTCTATCATTTCCTAATTCTCGTTTACAAATATGACAAATAATACATACCCTCATAAAAATTGGAAATGTCTTGTTGAGTCATTTGTATTGGGACTGGTACTGACATGTGATTTAAATACAGCTCGGACAAATCGGACGTTAAATTTTCAATGAAAGTGCGACTCACATTCTCGCCTGTACTTAAAACAAACTTATCTAAACTAGAATCAAATACACACTTTATATAGTATGCAAATTATATGGGGACATGTTTATTAACAATTTCTGTTTTTTAACTTACCAATACAGATGTCGGCTCCAGTATACATTCAAAGTCAGCATATACTATGAATGGAACTTCCAGCTGGCGATGAAAATTGGAGAGCTCCAGCGTTTTTGCATCGCTATGTGGTGCTTCTGTTACCACATTGCTGCATATTTGGGCATGTTCCTCAGCCCTTTTATCGCTCGTTGAATAGCACAAATATTTGTTGCAGAATAACCTTGTTACTCTCTCTCGTCCCATTTGAGCAGAGAGTAATCTGTAAATGAAAATAAAAATTTGTACTTTCATTCAAGTTTATTTTCATTTTTATTTATTTATTTATTTTTTTATTTTATTTTATATATATAAATATAAAATATTTTGTTTATTCATTTATTTTATTTTTATTATTATTATTATTTATTTATTTATTTTTGTACTTACGCAGACATGGACTTTATCCATACAAAATGTCCATTAAAGTTAAGAGTGGATCCATCGACGTATAATAAATTTATATGGTATTCCCTTTCCACTGCTTCTGAATAAAGTGGTCCAAACACTTTGTTGTTATCTTCATCAAACCCAAACACATTTAGACTTATGTGTGGGTTTTGTACGGTGATTTTTTTAATTTCCTTTAATTCCATTGGGAAATTAAACGCGGTGAAATCCAATTTTAAGAAGCCTTGAATATCAATCACTTCATCGGCTATGTTGACTGCATATGATGTGCATCGCTGTGGCTTTTTGCTTTTTGAAAAGTGGGATAGTAAAGCCCACTTAAAGCAGTATGCATCATCATTCTGCACATTTATTACAGCATTTTTATTTCGCAGATTCTTGGGAAGTTCGAAATGACTCGACCCCTTTAATGCATCGCATTTCAACATATTTAGTTCTAGCCTGATAACTCGAGTTAGGGTCCATCCGCTATCCCTTTCTTGGAACTCGCTCATTTTGGCCTCAACTTCTTCCTTGTGGAAATTGTATACAAGTATGAAGTGTTCCTTCACTAACATGTACTCCCCAAACCATTCAAAATTGATTTTTGAACAATGGTGGGAGGTCATTCATTCATTCAAGAATTCCGCGGGATTCCTAACAACAGGCCCCTCATTCACAAACATGTATTGAAGGATGCGACCCTTGAATCCGTCCATAATCTGCTTCACGCTTCCATCCACAGGTTGGGTAGCATAATATTTATTCTGCTCAGAGCGGATATGCGAATGCCATTTCATCCCTACAGGGAGATATTTTTGGCATGTTTCACAGAACATTCGTGGCATTCCGTGGCAGAAAATCCTTTGAGCCAATTTAATGTGGCGGGCTCACCCTCGTGGGTGACCCGGACTGAAGTACTCGTTGATGTTTTATTTTTTATTTTATTTATTTCAAACAATAACAAAAATAACTGCTATTAAAAAGCCATATCCTCACCTCAGGCCGGATAAGGAGAGTTTTTAATGATATGCTCCAACTCACATCAGGTGGGCTGAGGCAAGGATAGGTGTCTTAATAAAATTTGTGAATTATATTCTATGGGCAATTCAACATGTAACAAAAAATAATATTCATTATACATAGAACATAAAACACGGAAAGGATCATGTAGCTCAAAATTAGTTCTGCATAGGTCAAGAGCGAACGGCCGGAAGTGACGAGACGGTCTAGCTGGGACAGAAAATTTCAGGTTGTTAAGTAGATAGGATGAAGATATATGGCCATTAACAAGTTTGTAGATGAACATCACTCCATGACAGGTCCGACGATGGCAGGCTTAGAAGGTGCAGCCTGTCGAAGTAAGTCGGAAGGCGACGATGTGGGTCCCAGTGTAATCCCCATAGAGCAAGCAAAAGAAATGGTTTCTGAACCGATTCAATAAGGTCTTGATACTTCGCTTATTATGGTGACCATACACACGAACAGTATTCGAGAATAGGACGAACAAGAGAGACATAAAGGAGTTTTGTGGTGTAAGGATCGTCAAACTCCTTAGACTAACGCTTGACAAAGGCAAAAATCCGTCTAGCTTTACTAACAATTAAGCCAATGTTTTCGTTAAAGTTTAAATTGTGGGTAAACAGAACTTCAAGATCAGTGACAGAATGAATGCGTTCAAGCTCACTCGTCCCTATAGAATAATTTGCATAAAACAATTCTTACGAAAAAAAGACATAAATTTACATTTAGAGTGGTTGAGAATCAGCAAATTGTCTATGAACCAATACTGAATGTTATTTAAGTCAGTTTACAAAAGCATATAAGAGTCAGTGGCAAACATATTTTTACGTTATCAGCGTACATCAAGTGGGAATTAAGAACCACATTAGGGAAGTCATTAATAAAAATGACAAGCAGAAGTGGCCCAAGGTAACTTCCTTGTGGAACACCCGAAGTTACGCGAATTCTGTTAGAAAATGAAACCTTAAAAGCTACTCTTTGAGTTCGGTTCGATAGGTATGTGGCGATCCAAATTGTAAACAAATAGGGAAACCCAAAAGAATAAGTTTTTTCAGTAGCAGCTGGTGGTTTACTGAATCAAAAGCTTTAGTGAAGTCTGTAAAGATGACATCCGTTTGGGTGTTATTTTTAAACGCGTTTCTAATGACAGCACAAAACTCGAGAAGTTTTGTGGAAGTAGATCGGTGTTTCATAAAGCCGTGCTGTGAGGGAGACATTATTGAGCGACATTGGTGCTGAAGTTGAGCGGTTAATAGGAGTTCGAAAAGCTTAGGGATCGCACTAAGTTTTGCAATTACTCTGAACTTTTCCATATTGGACCTACTACCCTTTTTATGAAGGGAATTATGAAAGATTCCTTCCAACATGTAGGAAAAAATGAACACTGAAGGGAAATCTTAATCAGTTTAGACAAAGGACTACACAACGCACTGGCACAATTTCTCAATACACAACTTGGTACAAGATCTGGACCAGAAGAAAAGGAAGGTTTGAGAGTTTTAAGATTCTGAAGAACATCATCTTCGCTGATTGTGGGTAAAAATATACTGTGTGAGTGCGGGAGAGAATAAGGATATGGTGAGGTTGTGTCAAAACTGATAGGTGAATAGGTTGTCTGGAAAATTTTGCAAATAAGTTCGCGATATCGGGCTCATTTGAAGCGGACTCATTATTGAAGTAAAGACTTGATGGAAAAAGCGTCAAATTGCTTAGGATTAGCCTGAAACTCTTGTCTACAACGATTTAGGTGGTTTTTGTAACATTCAGAATTGTGGGTCAGAAAGTCGTAGCGAGCTATT
>VNJU01010608.1:0-12594 GCA_008042675.1 Drosophila seguyi | reverse complement strand
GCCGGCGGTGGTGGGGTTTGGCATTGGTAGCTCCATGATGTGGGAGTTGGGGTAAGCAAAGTGGGTGAGCAAGAGCTCGCTCTCTTGCTGTCTACGGTCAGTAGAGCCGGGTTGCTCTTTGTTGACTTCTTTTCTTCGATGATATCGCGTGTTGAGAAGTAAGAGTAACAGGCGTTTCTTGGATTTACGGAGCTTCTACGCTCATTCTTTTTATCGCTGCTCATTATTCGAGCTTATTGCGCGTGGCACTTATTAATTTAAATTAAATAAGCACTTATTTTGCTCATAACACAAGTTTAAAATATATGTTTTCTTTATTGGTTAGCGTCTTTTCGCACTATTTGGACTACTCCAGAATAATATACTTTGTATTTAATTTATTTCATCCACTTTCTTTAATTTTTCCCGGAGCTCACGAAAAACCACGTCCGCTCACTGCGAGAGTTAAAAGTTGAATGATAAATAAATTTGTTTTCTGCAAGCAGTTCAAAGATTTGCAATGTATGACAATGGAGAACTCCAAAATACTACTTAAAGTTACCTAATTCTCATCCACCAGAAATTGTTAGCCAAAGTACAAAAACAAAGTTTCCTAAAAAGGTTTTATTGGGGCTGGCCATTAGCAAAGGTGGAAGGCAGGATGCGACGAATTTATTAATAAATATCATGCAAATGATAATACAATATTTTGGGTTGATTTGGCGTCTGCTCATTATTTTAAAACAATACTGAAGCCTCTTGACCATTTGAGCATTGAGTTTGTGCCTAAGGCGCTTAAACCTTCAAACGTGCATCAGCAAAGGCGAATTGAATAGTTTTGGCCAAATTTGAAAATAAATGTATACAGCAAAGCCGAAAACAATAGACTGTTTAATATTACAAATCCAAAATGAGCTTTCTGAAATGGATACAAAGGGAATTCAGGAAGCTATGCGAAAGGTACCCGTAAATCTAAGAAATGCTGATCGCTTCGGTCATGAATATTTTTTGTAATATAACTTAAAGTCTAATGAAAAGCATGTACAAAATGAAAGTTGCTCTGACTTGAATAAATTTGCTATTTGAATTACAACACGTGTTCATATTTCATTCCGCATATCTTACTACACGGTGAATGCGGGGCAAGACGCTCTTGCCCAATTATTTTACCAAAATCCGTTAGCCACCGAACGCGGGTGCAATCAAGGCCGACCTTGTCCAATCCCGTGGTGAATTATTGTGTGCTGCGAAAGTGAAACTACGTTGACAGTGTCGTGGGTGTCACGTGGCTTGAAGCCATTCTCTTGGCTTGGCAAAGCTTGGCCTCGACCCCAACGGTACAGTCGAAGAATAAGGAGCCCGACATTACGCGTTCGCTCGACAACCTGGGCTACCCGATTCCACCCAGACGCGCCTCGGTGAAATGGAAATCATACGGTAACTCTCCGTCGGGAGACACCAAGCCGCCGTCGCCGCTACCGCCAGACACTGACACCGCGATAAGTGCACCAAGCACGATAAGCAACTTGGTGGTATACCACGCAGATCTTCCCCCTGGAACGCGAGGGAAATTCGAGGGAGCGACCGACACGAATACGGGTACCCTACTGGTTGACAAGGTGACCTAAATGAAGCCTGTCTTTCGATGGAACCTCCATCCCACTCAGTTCTGTGGAGCACGTTGAGGAGCGGGCAGATACTCACCGGATCGACCAGAAAAGTCTGTACCACGCCTTTATTGTCTTCCTGACCGGGCGAACTGAGAACTGGTTCCATACCAGAGGCCTACAAGGAAAGACCTGTACAGAAGCCCGCCGGGCATTTCCACCCAGGTATTATCAACGACAACCAAGGCATAAAAACCCTTCAAGGAGTATCTAGTCGACCTCCTGATAAAGATGCAACAACAACAACTGGAGCGTATATACGAGATTCAGTTAAGCCTGAATCACTGAAAAGCCGCGCAGGATCTCCTGACGCAGACAGTAAGCGGGCTCGGCTCGGAGGTGGCAGTCCTCAATGAACCATACAGGGTAGGCAGCAGCCGTGACTGGGCCACAGACAGGAGAGGCAGATCGGCCCTGTGGCTCTGCAGACCGGAGACGCTTGAGTTTGGAAACATCAAGTCGGCCGATGGTGTTCTGTTGGAGTGATAAAATCGCCGACCTACGCCGCAAATGCCACCGCAGTAGAAGGCTACTGCGACGACCGCTACAAGGCGGCAGGAAAGGAGCTGAAAAAAGCCATCAGGAACAGCAAGCGGGAATGCTTTCTCAAGCTGTGCGATGCTGCCAACGACGGTCCATGGGGCGGAGCCTACAAATTGGTGGTAAGGAGGCTTTATGCTGGTGGAAAAGCCCCATCTGACCCGGAATCTCTGGAGGGGATAGTTAGTGCCCTGTTCCCGAGCGGACGGCAGGTCGTGAGCTTTTCCAGTACGGAGTCGGGTGCCATCCATTGGGTCACTGATGTGAAGGACTCCGTACTGGGAAAGCTCACGACCTGCCGTCCGCTTGGGAACAGGGCACTGACATTCCCCTCCAGAGATTCCGGGTCAGATGGGGCTTTTCCACCGGCATAAAGCCTCCTCCAGGCCAGTCGGAACCTAAAATCCCAGAAGGCACCGGGACCAGACGCGATCCCAAACAGGGCGACTAAGCTGACCTTGGCGCTGCTGGCAACAGAAGTTGCCGACCTGTTCAATAAGTGCTTCCTGGCGGGGCGTTCCCTGACAGGTGGAAAAGGCAATGGCTGCTGCTGCTCCCCAAGCCTGGAAAGCCACCAGAAGCAGCTGGTGGTCTCTCCCCGGACCAATACAGCATAACAAAGGGAAAATCTACGTTAAACGCTATCTTGAAAGTCTTCAAGGTGGCAGAAGAAGCCATCGCAGGATCCAGGTGGAAAGGAGGGACAAAGTCTATTGTCTGGTTGTCACCCTGGACATTAGGAATGCCTTAAACTCGGCAGACTGGGGCCGAGCTCCCTTAGGAGCTTCGACATCCCGGGTACCTGCCCACAGCTATTTCAGCAATCGGATACTCACGCCGGATACGAGTCTGGGTTCCAGAGCATACAAAGTCTCAGCCGGAGTCCCGCAGGGCTCTGTTTTGGGACCCCTGCTCTGGAATACCATGTACGACGGTGTTCTAAGGCTGTCAATGCTAGCCTGCACTAGCCTGATAGGCTTTGGCGACGATGTCGCCATAGTTGCGCTTGCGAAGGAGCTCGCGAAAGTGAAGGCCCTCTGTGTGGTCGAAAGCCCCCAAGGTGAAAAGCTACATGCGAGGGGTGGAGCCAGCATACAGGCTGTGTGCCATCAAGATAGCATGCACGTTCCCGACCATCTCTGAAGATGCGGCGTTCGTCATGGCCGGTCTAGTTCCGCTCACCGAGCTTGTACGGAACAGGAGCGAGATCGTCTCAACCTCGCAGGACAGGTCAGGGCAGCAGCGATACAAAGCCAAGCTCAAGGTTGACTCTAGGAGGGGAAGCATAGAGAGTTGGCAGTCTATTATTATTATTACAAAGGCCTTATTGCACTGCGATCAGAAGTTAGATCCTTTGTACCGGCCTGTAGGATTAGGGTAGAGCCTCTATACCGAGGCTTCTGATAAAAGAGAGCACTTTGGTAGGGTCTATTTGTTCCCAAATCCTGTAGGGGGGAAATAAGTTCACCACCTAGATGTTGAAGACGACGTCTGATTAGCGAGGGGCATTCACATAGAATATGTTCTGATGTTTCTTGCTCCATCTCACACAATCTGCAGGTGTCGATTTCTGAAAGTTTTAATTTCTAGGTTAGGTAACCTGTCAGAGTGCGAATTTCACTCTTTGTTAGGTTGATGATACGTTTTGATCGCGTCATCTGGGGGACGAGAAATTGTTTGGCTTGTCTCAGCCCTGCACTGTCGGTCCAGTGACGATTTATCTCCGCTTCCTCTCATTTCCTGAGCAGTTCTCGTTTGTGTCCTTTCGATAGTCCACAGGTCGGCTCTGGGCCGATTAATGGTGTCATCGCCCCGCGTTTAGCTAGGCAATCTGCCACCTCGTTTCCTATATGGCCTTCGTGCCCTGGTACCCAGCCAACCGTCAGGGTGTTCTTAGAGGCAAGGGTATTCAGCTGCTGGAAACAGTTCTCTACAAGTCCGGATAAGATCGTAAAGGAACTCAGCGCTATGAGCGCTGCCTGACTGTCAGAGAAGATGTAAATCCGCGCGCCTTGCATTTTCCTACGAAGGCATTCGCGAGCACAGATTTCTATTGCATGTATCTCTGCTTGGAAAATGGTTGGCGATTTTCCCATGGCTATGGATTTGTTGAACCTTGGTCCTAAAATGCCAGCCCCGGTGTCGCCGTTTTCCAGTTTAGAACCGTCAGTGTACCATGTTTGTGATCCACTGGGCAGAGATATTGATTTTGTTTTCCATTCATTCCTAGTGTACAAGACTACAGAGAAGTTTCTATGAAAAACTAGTGTTGGTTTCTGTTCGTCAGTTACGCGCAGAATGGGATCGTTTATTAGGGGTTCAAGAACTCTAAGATGCTCGGTAAGGTCATTACTTTTTATGTTGGTGATGTTTTGAAGGCGAAGTGCCCCCAGGCAGGCATCCTTTTTCAGGGTAATTGGTAAGGGGGGTATGCCGGTTATGACGCCCAGTGCTGCAGTGGGGCATGTTCGGATGGCTCCAGTGATGCCAATGCAGACCAGTCGTTGTAATTTGGTGAGTGCAGCCGCAGCTGTCTTCTGGGTAGATTTTTTACCACAGTGTTAAAAGACCAGTAGATCATTTTGGGACTTAGGCCCCATGTGCTACCGAAAAGCCTGTTGCAAGCAAAGTGTGCTCGAATGGCTTTGTTTATGGTCTTTTCCAGGTGTGCATTCCAGTTGAGCTTGGAGTCGAGTGTGACTACCAAGTAGTTAGCCTCAACCGAAAAGTTAATGATGGACCCATTTAAGGATGGTCTTGTTAGGGAAATAGACCTTTTCCTGGTGAATGGGACTAACATAGTTTTTAATTGGTTTATGGACAGTCCTTTATCCTGACACCATCTGTTAACTATATTAAGGGCTTGCTGCATGCGGTCCGAGATGGTTTGCTCATGCCAGCCCACAATACAAGATATGACTAGATCATCAGCGTAGCCTTGAGTGGGGAACCCTAAGTTGTTGAGCTCATACAGTAGCTCGTCAATGACCAAAGTCCACAAGAGAGGAGAGAGTACTCCCCCTTGAGGGCACCCCCTTGTGGCTGTTATTGAGGTCATGGTTCCACCAAGGTCTACTGTTATGATTCTGGATTTCAGCATTTCCAGAATCCACCCGATAATGGGTGTGGAGACATTTTTGCGTACAAGCGAGGCACGAATAGCCTCGTATGACGTGTTGTCAAAAGCTCCTGAGATGTCTAAAAGGGCACCTAGTGTTATCTGTTGAGCGCCGATGGTCTTTTCAATGGATGTTGTAAGGCAATGAATGGCAGTCTCAGTTGATTTACCAGCTTGATACGCGTATTGGTATTTATGAAGGGGAAGCTGACTGAGATTTACCTCCCTAATGTGCTGGTCAATTATCTTTTCCATAGTTTTAAGGAAGAAGGAGCTAAGGCTAATCGGTCTATATGATTTAGGCAGTTGGGAATCTTTTTTCCCCACCTTTGGGGTAAACACGTCTTTTACTTTATTATATTGTGAGGCACATCCTATGTCAAATCTAATGTGTTGGTGATCTGACATACTGATCTCACTCGCAACGTGCCAGTTTGAGACAACGGACAACATGTTCATACTACAGAGAGTTAGATCAAGGACTTCCTCTCTAATCGCATTAATGAATGTAGGTTCGCTGCCCTGGTATAGTAAACCTACGTTATTACTAATAATGTATTCAAAAAGGCACTCACCCCTTTTGTTGATGTTACTGCTCCCCAGACCGTGTGATGCGCATTGGCATCGCAGGCGATTATCCATCTGAGGCAATTTCTCTGGCAGTGCTCTATTAGGGCACAGGTAGCCGCCGTAGGCACGTCCTCCGAGTCGCCGGGCAGATAGTCGGAGGCCAGCACTGCCTCCTGCTCGCCATGGGCAGTGGGTATTTTATCCCAGATCGCCACCAGGTCCTCAGGTATGAAATGTGAAAGGGGAACAAATGTTAAATTTTTGTTAAGTAACAACGCCGCTCTAGGGCGAGGTTGGTCGTTTGCATAGACCAGCTTACTAGATGGGGTGCTTATCCCCAGGACACGACCAGCATTTATCCACGGCTCCTGGATAAATGTTGTGTCCATTGTAGCGAACTTCTCGCAAAGGCCGTCGGATGTGCAATTTGCGTGATGGAGGTTCGCTTGGAGACATCGGAGGTGTCTCCTGGTGTTGAGAGGAGTGGGGGGAGGGGGACCGGACATTAGTCCGCCCTCTTGCGGCCCCTGGCCGCCATCTTCCGGCCACGATTTGTGCCTAGAAGGCCTCTTCTTCCTGTGTGCGCCTTGCACTCTTTGTTACGCGCCCGGTGCCTCGTGTGGTGCGCCCGGTTCCGCGCGTTATGCTTCCAAAGAGAGCAGGGCGCAGGGTCTTCCGCAGTGCTGCGGGCTCCTGGGTCAGAACGGTGCCCTGTGGTGTCTCTGCAGCCATATCAGGAGCACTGGCCGTGGAGCAGGTGGGCTTCTCCGCTGCGAGAGCGGGAGCCACTGCCTGTGCCTTATTTTGCGCGCCGGCCTTTGGCTTGAGCGTAGCCGTGCCCCACACGATGTTGAGCTGTTGGCCCAGCGCTTTCAGTCGGTTTGCCGACACAGGGTCAAGCGCAACTGTCAGAGCGGCCGTGTTCTGCGTCATTTCGCGGTGAAAGACTCGCCAGTCTCCCACGCGCAGGCCACTGTCTTGGCCCTCAATGAGGTTGAGAATCTCAGCCGTCTTCATGTCCGCGCTTGGAAGCGGAAAGTAGCCGATGAAGACAGCGGCACGTAGAGCCTCTGCTTCAGGAACTACCTTAATGCGGGCATCCTTCCACAGCCGGAGCTTCGGCACCTCTGTGCTTAGCCACTCGGCTGTCTCCGCATTTCCGCATGTGATCGCCATCCAGCCCGGACGAAAGGTGCAGCCGGAGAACAGAGGTTTCACAGAGCCGTGTCTCAGAGCCATCACCCTCGTCAGGATGGCGGACTGGATCTTTGAGAGCCGCTCTGTCTTGAGCAGACTGCTAGGATAATCTGCAAAGAGTATTGCCATCTTCACCGAGCTGGCAACATCCCTATAAGAGGATGACACCGACTTTGGGTGTCTGCTCCTGTATGGCCTGCCCAGCAGCAGTTGCGGCAGCGGAGTCTGCTGGAGCCTTCGTGGCAGGCAGTACGCTTGCAGGTTCCCTCGTCTGGGCACTAGGTGCCGCGGTTCTAGTCATGGCCTTCTTTGACGACGCCTCTTCTGGGGTCGTATTGGCCGATCTTAAGCGTTTGGTGGTCGCGCCACACTTCCTGGGTCCTGCCCTAGGAGGGTCCATAGGCTTCTGAGCGAGCCTTTTGGCCTCCTCCAAGGGCATGCCGTTCGCAAGGTGTCTGCGCAACCTTTTCCTTGCGGCGCCCGATAGAGCAATCCGCTTAGGCTTATCTACCTTGGGAGAGGCGAGAAGGGCTTCTTTCTCTCCATGGTGATGGTGTCGGTGCAGAGCCTTGTGAACAAACGCCCATGGCTTCTTAGGGCTCCCGAATAGGTTCGATGTTAATCGATGTGGGGCTGCTTGAGCACCCTGTTTCATTTTCGTTAATGCTGGTATCCATATATTGGTCCCACGAGTAATGAGGAAAGGAGTATCCCCCGAGGCAGAGCCTCATACCCCGGATCGGGCGCTTGTACGACCGGAGATGCCAGGTATCCGGAAGCCACCGTTAAAAGACACACTAACATACTGCCATTCATCACAGGGGCACGGTACGGTTACACCGGTGATTACTGGTTTATTCTTGTTGCCCTCTCTAGATCCGCCATAATTAGTCTAGAGCAGGGGCACCTTGAGCAGGATGTGGTTCTTCACCACGTATGGTCGGTCTTTGGTAACCGGCATGTGACTGCCAACTCCCACTGGCTGAGTCAGATCGGCGCGGCGACGGGCGCGCACGCTTCTTTAACAGAACTTTAGCCTTAGTTGACAGTCTAGATGGGACTCCCTTTCTAAGGGCCGATGGACACACTCCCTCATCCCGGACCAGGCGCTAAGCGGACACGGCTGCTTTCGCAGCTATCTGAAGCGCTTCGGACACGAGACGGAGGACTGGTGCCCAGAGTATGGCTATGTTAATTATATGTAGTATAAGGCCCTAGCACATAGTGAAAATAAAGTTGGAATAAAAAAAAAGGGCCAGTAACAACGACATCAGGTTACAGTCACCGACGTCGTCCGCCGGACTCCGTCAAGCGAAAGCCGGAATCAGGGATCCCCTTTCAGACAAGCCATAGACACGCGCACAGCCTGCCTGCGGCCAGACCGGACATTTCTCCCAGAACACTGTTCTGTTGGGATTGTGGTACACGGAAAGTTCGAACCATCGATTGTTGCAGGACCCCGACGCCGGAAACGGGAAAGGTCCTCGAGTATCCGGGAGCTACCCGACGAACCCACCGAGAACCCCGAGACACTAGCCACCGAGATGCAGCAGGATCACAACCGTATCCGCGCCCTGGTTACGGTCGAGGGACGACTTCTCACCGCTACTTTGAATACGGTGAATTGAAGAATCTCCGAGCCGTCCGACCCCAAGTCAATCTGGCGGATGGGACCGGCCGGGAGGTAACACAGGCACTCCGAGCGACTATTCAATTGGACAACTTCTGCTCGGGATAGACTTCCATCCCATCGACACTTTAGTGCGGTGAGCTAGAACTTACGCTCCAGCCACCCATGAGAATAGGAAACTTCATGGAAGCCACCTCACAAGCACCCAAAGTCCCGCAAACGAAAAGCCGCCTCACAGGCGCATTCAGAGCCACGGAAATCAAGAGCCGCCTCGGAGGCGCACCCCGAGTGCAGCCCCGACCTGACACCCAGACCACCGTCGGCGATGCCATTGCAAGCCGCTCAACGAGCTCAGACACCCCGTAGTCAGAATGTGGATACACAAAAACTACTCAAACAATAGACGGTCCGGGTCAACCAAGCCGGTGAACCAGCCACTCCGAGCTGGGCTAACACATTGCCCGCCCCGGACACATCAGCCGTTCGGCGAAACCATTTACGCCAAGTAGCCAAAACAGTCCGATTCTAGGATATGGAATCACCGATAGCCACGAGCAGCCCTTCCTGCGGGACTGCTGACGCCAAATACCACTCGAAAGAGGAGCTACGGACCAGCGACTAGCCCAAAAGTTATCCAGAGCCATGGATTGGGCCTATCCTCGAGCGAGAGCTATCCCGCTTCGACACTCTTGCCGGCGTATCACTCATCGCCGAGAATTCTTTCATCATGCGGAGTGATAGGCACCCGCGGAACCCCGCCATAAGAGCCTCAATCGATCGCCAGATTGACGAGCTACTCTGCGTTGGAGGGATCCAGCCATCCCAGACCCCGCACAGCGCGCCGATTGTCATCGCCGCTAAAAGAAGAAGTCAGAATGTGCAATCCCAGACGCGTATCCTTTACGAAGCATCTACCACATTCTCGAACGACTGCACCACACCGGTATCGACGTTTCGTGCCGACATGGTGGAACCAATGACCGCCGTTTTCAACAAGGATCGGATTTACTCACCGAAGTAACAATTTACCGAAAAGGAGTGCCTGGATAGTAAGGGCAGTCCGCAAGATGCGCTGCTATCTCGAAGGAAACAGGTTCGAGATTCTCACCGACCACAAATCTCTCAAGTGGTTAAATTCCATAGACAACCCCATGGGCCGTATAGCTCGGTGGGCTTTGGAATTACAGCAATTCCAATATGACATAAATTACCGACGCTGGACGCAGAATTTGGTTGCCGACGCGCTGTCACGCCAACCGGTCGCCACTATCCAGCAGGCACAGAAGCAGGACAACACCTGCAAGTGGATTAGGAAAATGCTACAAAAGATCAAACAGGAGCAAGCCAAGTATCCGGATTTTCGGCCCCTGGGCGTACGCAAAAAATTGAACGAGGGTGGCCCAGAAATACTACTAGCTCGGATTACTCCGGGAAGTAGCGATCTACGTGCGACGATGCCCTAGCTGTCAGAGATTCACAGTGAGTCAGGAAAAACCAGCCGGAAGGATTATCACCCGCCAGGTGAAGAACCCTTCCAAACACTCTGCGCCGCCTTCTTAGGGGGCCCCTCCCACGCTCTAAACAGGAAAACACAGTTCTTCTTGTGTTCCTTCAGCAAGTGGGTAGAACTTATCCCCATGCGCACGCCACCGTGCCATACCTGAGAAAGCCTTTCGGGAACGGATTCTCAGACGGTTCGGCTTCCCAAAAAATCTAGTTTGTGACAACAGGACACAATTTACGAGCCGAGGAAGACCATGATAGCGCAATATCTTGATGATCTCGCTAACTGTCAACTGTAGCGTGTCGGACACAACAGGGTTCAGTCTCGCCTTCTTTGTCCAAGAACGGGAACTACGCCTACACAATTGCTCTACGACGAAGTGACGCCAGGACGAGGGACCGCATTGATCACACCGGAAGAGGGATAATTCCAATCGTGCGAACGCCGAGCAAGGCCGGCATCACAATCTCAGGCGACAAAAGTGGAGACCACCATTGGGCTCTTTGGTTCTCGTGTACCGGCACACACTATGCAATTTCGCCGCCAAACTGGCGGCAAAATACAACGGACCCTATAAAGATCCTCTCGCCGAAGACACCGAAGACCACGAGAAGACCCAAGGCGAAAAGCTGACCATTGCAGACAAGGACCATGATGACCACTTTACTGGAATCCTGGTAGAGGATACCAGGACCACCACCGCTGGGGAACGACGAGGACGCAAAGCCCACCCGGACAGCCCCAGCGCCCGCAGCGCTACCATTATTCACAATTTTAAATCTACCACAGCACCCAGCTCTTAAGAGGCACCCCACAGGGTTGCATGAACAGCAGAGTCGATCTAGTCTGTCCGTCTGTCTGTCCGTCCGTTTCTACGCAAACTAGTCCCTCAGTTTTGAAGCTATTTGGATGAAACTTTGCACATAGTCTTCTATATCACTATATCATATAGCTACCATCGGAACGATCGAACAAATTTAAGAAAAAAATTCTAACTTAATTTTTCACATAGTTTCATAAAATTTAAGATGTGGCTTCCTTGGGCCTCTGGTGTCCATAAGGAAACGGGAAAGGGCTACCACAGTCCCGCTAGCCTTCTTCTGGGCGTACTCTAGGTGCTCCTTGAATCAAGGAGAACGACGAGATGTTCTAGAGTAGGGGCCCCAACACGGAGAACTGCGGGAGACTTGTATACCCTGGAACCCATGTCCGTGTCCACGGTGAGCACCCTATCGCTGAAATAGTTCCTCACAATCTGCAGCAGGTACCCTGGGATGTTCAGCGCAGCGAGGCCCTCCAGCGTTGGGCCTCAGTTAGCGGTGTTAGTGTTACCACTAGGCAATAGCTCTTGGGACCGCCTTTCCACTTCGTGCCCGCTTCCATCTTCCCGGTAAGGTCCCATCCGATAGGCACTTGGAGTACAGGGATGCGTACTCCTTCCGATGCAGCGCGATGGACAGCTTCAGTGCCCTATTGGGCATTGCGTCCGGGCCTGGTGCCTTCTTGGGGTGTACGCTGCTTCCCGTCCGGATCACCTATCACTCCACGAGCGGCTGAGTCACCGGTGCTCCTCTGGGAAACAGCGCCTATATTATGCCATGGGCTTCAGGGTCCGACGAAGCTGTGCTGCCCGCCTTCAGACCCTTAGGCACCTGTAGGCACCACCCCAGGGATCGTTTTCCGCATCATTGCAGAGTTGCACGAAACATTCTTTCTTGGCGTTCCTTATGGCCGTTTTTAAAGCTCTCTTGGCATTTTGTAGGCCTCCTTACGCTCGGCGACTAGCAGGTTTACCGAAGGTCGGCTATGGAGTCGCTTCACCAGAACACTGGCCTTTGGTTCCTCTAAAACGCCTCATGGCCCCGGCCTTTTCTGAGCTGCTTCTGGCTACTTCCAAGAGCAGGTTTCTTAAGCCGTTCGGCGCACCTTGTTGACTGCCCCTCCTAGGTTGTCTGGTTGTCCTAGCTTCGCGTGAGCAGCGCTAGGATCTCGCTATAGGACTTCTCCGATGCCTCCACCATCACAGCATCGGGGCGCTTTCTGCGGGGCGGTCTTTTCCTATTTACCACGGTACTCCACGAATTTACGGCAGGAGCTGACCGCGCTGGCCCGGCTCCGTTCCTTGGTGCTGGCGGGGATCGCGGCTGCCTGCAGGTTTCGCCACTCACCGCTGTGCCGTCTGGCTGGATAAGTCTCCGCCACAGGTCCGTCTGTGCTGGCCGGTCCTTCTTCGGCACTTCTGCCGTCTGCTGCTCCATTCCTCTCTGGCCGGGTGTGGGGAACGGGCCATTCTTCTCTAGTGCCGGGTGTAGGGTACGGGCCAACAGACTGCTCTTCCTAAAAGAAGACGCCTTTCCCTAGCCTGGTAGTTCCTTCTAGCTTGGTGCAT
>VNJU01010603.1:0-19370 GCA_008042675.1 Drosophila seguyi | reverse complement strand
AACCTTGCTGCTACGCTCGGGAGATGTTTGGTTTATAGACATGCAGATTTCCCTGTTGTCCGAAGTTTTCTTTCGTCTTTCTTCCCTTTTGTGTTAATTTCCCCCTTCGCCGCACGCGAACATTAAAATAAGAGTAGAATTAATAGACGACTAGGTAACGCTTTTGGAACTCTATTGTCTCCCACTCCCAAATACCGACAAAGCTCATAGCCGGACCCCTTTGCGTGCCTCCCAGAGGAGTTACCCCCTTCCATCAGTCGTCTGATACTCGTACATATCCTGGAGTGATATGTTACATCGTTTTGCCTTCGTTGTTGTCCGTTAGTTCGGTTTATCAAATTGACATTCTCCTCTGTTCTCTTTGCGAACATTTTTGTCTCAATGATCAATGCCTTCTTTAATGCGTCAGAAAGGGATAGTTGCTGATCTTCACATATGCGTTCAAATATTGCGCTGGGTAGGCTGACTTTATACAAATGCCTCCAAGTTGAAACCAAATTTGCAACTACATGCCAACTGTTTGACTCGAGCGTACCATTCTGGTACAGTTTCATCATCTTTTTTGATTGATTCGTGAAACTTTTTTCGTTCTCGAAATACGAGTGTAGGTGGTGTTATGTACATTGAGTATTTCGCATAATTCCTTGTAAGTTTTGGACACGGGTGATTCTGGACTGGATTGTTAAGTCTTGGTTAGCTTTCGGTGCGGAAAAAAATTTGTGCATGTCGTAATTTCCTCGTCGCCAATTATGTTGTGTATTGAACAACGTTTATTTCCAGAGTGGATGAGTGAAAAAGGAATAGAGTGTAAGGGTGCACGTTCAGTGTGACCCGGTGATCATTTTAAAATAAAACCAAGCAATTTACATACAATACCTAACACTTATGGTATTTGTATATTTATATTTATTATGACAAAGTGTGACAATGTATTGATGCTAAATTATATACAATCATTTATTTTATTGGTAGGGTAGATATGCTGCAATATGTTACACAATGCTTTTATAATGCACTTAAAAAAGTGAGCAATTAAATGGACTATGTTTCTCCTGGTACCCCCACATATTGGCCTGCAGACCCCAAAAAGATAACAGATCTAATCAAATTCGTGGTGGCTCTACCGGATCTCTCATCAGACCACTCGCCCTTGTTGATTACCCTTCTTCAAAGCCCAGATATTTCGGACCATCCCTACAAGCTGACGTCGCAAAACACTAACTGGATGAAATACTGAAAGTATATGAGTTCCCACATTGAGCTAACTCATCAACTTAATATCGAAGCGGACATCGACTGCTCTACCGCAGCTCTTGATGAAGGAAAGGAAGGATGTGGAAATTAAAAACCAGCCAGAAGGCGTTTGCGTCGGGCGTGCCAAGCCAGCAGATCGCCTTGCGTAAAGCAACGCCTTACCCAAGCCACCCGCAAATTAAGCCCGACTCTGAAGCAAGATGCTGAAAATTCACAACTTATATATATTGAAAATCTTTCTCCAACTAGGGCAAAGCATCCCTTGTGGAGGGCTCACCCAAACCTAAGCTCTCCGATTGAAACCGACACCCCGATACGAAGTTCATTAGGTTGCTGGGCCCGCAGCGACAGAGACAGAGCCGAAACATTTGCTTTACATCTCAGGGCCGTTCTCCAGCCGAACCCCTCTGCAAATAATTTTGTCCTACCTTAAATCGACTAGTACGACCGTACGACATCACAAAAGTCATTAGGGAGCTAAAACCAAAAAAAGGTCCGGGCGGTGACCAAATAACTAAAAATATGATAATAGAACTTCCATATTATTCTATTGTCACATGTAAATTTTCAATGAAATTATAAGACTCTGCTATTACCCAAGTAAATGGAAAAATAGTAAATCTATTATTATAATGATACCGAAGCCTGGGAAAGATCACACGATTCCTATGGCTCTCAAACTTAGGGGAACGCGAGCAAAACCAACATAGACATCATACAGCGCGCTCAATCAAAAATCCTGCGTGCTATCACTGGGGCACCATGGAATATTAGTCACCAAAACATCCGCAGGGACCTCGGCATTCTCGCAGTAAAAGATGAAATAGACAAGCAAAAAGCGTCCTACAATGTACAACTCTGTGCCCACCAAAATTCTCTCGTAAGGTTCTTGACTCGGGTTTCCAACCGAACCCGCCTTCAATGTAACGACCTTCCAACCCAGCCATAATTTGTCAGGGCCATTTTTACTCTTACAGTCTATATGACTGCTAGCTTGGTTATAATATAAGATTTGATACATCAAGTCGACTCGCAGGTGAATATCAATCGGATGGACACCACCTTTTCCTTGGAGAGGGCCCTCCGCGCGGTACCTCCTGGAAACGTACATCGGTACGTCTAATGTAAGCGGCAATTTCCTGTGAATCCCCCACCCTACATCTCCTATGACTCCTCCTCCGTACCGAGACCTGGGTAAGTCTTAAAACGACCTGTCCTCAAGTCAGGCGGGTAAAGCGACCCGTGCCCTTTGACTTTCGGTTCGCAGCTGAGGGGTTAATCCAGCTTTGCTAGAACGGAGCCTTCCCAGGGGCGGACAACCTCCGGTCATAACAAGCCTTGCCGTGGCTTGGGAGACTCGGGCTCGCCGCGCTCGCCTCGCCGAGCAACGCGGGCGTTTATGACTATGAATTTCAAAAAACATTCCGCTTCGGACCTCATGGGGGAGGTAAAACCCCAAAACATCTCCGAAATCGACGAAGATGAGTTACTGCCCTCAGAAAATGAGGGACTAACTCCGTCGAGCTCGGTGAGACTGCCTAAGTCGAGCACTCCCCAAACAACAACACAACAGACTTTAAGAACCTCCAAGACGGGGGAAAAGACAAGCCAATGTCGATTTACCATTAGCAGAGGAAATCGAAGACCAGTAAAGCTCTCTTCATTCTGGCAAAGATAGCAAAGAATAAGAAGGAAGGCAAAGCTGACCAGCGAGATGCCGAAGACAAGCCGCCCCAATCGAAGCGCAACCGCTCACAAGAAGTAAGTGAGAGCGCTCCGAAAAGGGCAAGGGACGCAAAAGGAGTCGCCAAAGCAACATCGTTGTCAAGCCGGCGAAGAAATTCAGCGAGGTGGCTAGAGACAGTCTAGCCATGGCACTGGTGGACGAGCTCAAGGACAATGTGTGCCTGCTGTCGGAGAAATGGGATAAGATCGAGACCAGATTGTCTGAGATGCTATCAGACAAAATACTAGCTGAGCCAGCTGGTTGACTCTTCAGACATGGTTCGAGGAATCAGTTGCGACGACGAGTCTTAAATGGACTTCCTGACGGATTTCGTTGCTAAGATTAGCAGCGCATGAAAAGGGCTTCGCCTAAAGCTCGTCCCCGCCACGGATATCCCGAGAAGGCCCAGAGCTCGTATATGGTTGCCTTAGGGACTCTCGAGCCACGACAGGGTGCTCAAAACTCTAAAAGTCCTAAACCAAGATGTCGACATGGCAGACTGGGCCATCCTGAAGGCAGAGCGAGAAATGAGGACAAGCCAGGCGCACTTGTTCCTCATGAACAAGCAATACCTTCCACAATTAGAAAAGACAGAATACAAGGTTCGGTACGGCATCAAGAAGGCAAAGATAAAGGTCTTCCTAACCGTGACTGATGATAATCTCGAAGACGAAGTCGCCGATACCAAGCAGCTGATCGACGACTTGGTTATCGACGACGACACCCCCAACACCACACCGCAATAATGCCGACCGTCGTGCAGATTAACCTGAGGCGTAGCTCGCACGCTTCAGCAAACCTTGCAGTCCTCCTCCGAAAGGAGGACATCGAGATCTTCCTGCAACAAGAGCCATGGATTAGGGACGACCAAATCTCTGGCATGGCCATTAGAGGATATACAGTTCTATACAAAAACAAATCATTAAAAACAAACTTAACGCTCTTCTACATTCCAATCTCAGCAGGGTGATTCAAGGCAAAATATGAGTATTCATATTTTATTTATGGAAGGTGTTCCGCCCAGCTAATGGAAGAGATCGATATGATAGCGTCGAAACCAGCTGAAGTCCAATCCCCTGCGCCCCAAAGTTCCTTTCAGTCTGGCTGTCAACTTCCTCCGTGCGATACGGAAATTTTCTCGGACGATTATATCCGACTTTCCGAGACCTTTTCACAGCGGTCTATATAGACAATCCTGCGCTGACCCCTGTCGAAAAGTTATTCTATTTAAAAGCCAAGACTTGTGGTGAAGCTCATTCCATAGTTTCCAATTCGCCACTCACCAACGATGGTTTCCGCTCAGCCTGAAAAAACCCATCTGAGCGTTTCGAAAATAAACGAGCGCTGGTGAACAGCCAACTGAAAAAGTTATTAAACATGGAGTCCATCGCACAAGAATCCAAAAGATGCGATTTATGTTCCAAAGAGAACCATCCAGTGCGTATATGTCCACGCTTCCTCCAGATGACGACAGAGGATCGCACCGCTTACATCCGGAAAAAGCAGTTGTGCTTAAATTGCTTTGCAAGCGGTCATCAACTCCATAATTGCACAAGCTCCCACAAGTGCTTCACGTGTCATGGTCGGCATCACACTTAGTTGCATCCAAGCAACTGCTCCTTCAGTGTTCCGATTCCTCCTGATACAGTATCCGCACCGATCCAAAGATTTCCTAGTTCTCCACACGAGTGACTACTGCTCCCGACTCCTTCAATTACTGGATTCCGTACGACGAAACGAAATGCAAACGTTCCCGAGGTATTTTTTCCTACCCATGCCGAATCTGCCAAGGGAACCATCCTCTTCGGGAGTTTCACCGTTATCTTCGGCTTAGCGCTGAGAATCGGCTCCAAGCAGTCATCGAGAAGAAGTACTGCGTCAATTGCCTGGCCCACCACCATTCTACGGGATCTTGCAGCAGTGACGACCGTTGTCAGTCGTGTGGTCAGGATCACCACACACTTCTTCATTTCGATAAGGGCTCAGCGTATCCAACGCTTTCCCGAGCTAATACTTCCTATTACTTCTGCTGCGTATCCTCGCAAGGGGGGCCTTTTGATATTTTTGCTGCGAGTCCTCGCAAGGAGGGGGAGAATGTTCACGCCAAAGGGAGCTTATTTTCCGGAGGCAGTATGATCCTGTACACTCACCTCTCTCTCCCTCTTCCACGGGACTTTCGTCCACTGAGCTTCCAATCCGCTCACTGAAGCTAAGTTTAACTTTCGTGTTTTTAGTTCTAATTTACCATTCTACCAACAAGGATATACGCACGACGCGCAAAACCCCGAAGAGTATTTCCGTGTTTTTCCTTATCGGGTGCATTTCAAGTTGAAGCCACCCCCCTCCAAGCATATGGGAGGAGGTCCTAAGTATAACGCTCCAAATAGAGCATAGTAAAAATAAGGTAGGAAAAAGAAGCTGTCGAGAAAAACTTCTTTGATATTTCGATGCCAACCGGCGAGACCGAAGCACAATCCCCGCAACACAGACTGAAACAAATATAGAGAGATGGTACAGTCAAAGGTGAAGAACAGGAGGGTCATGGTACGACTCACCCCGGAAGGAATAGACAATGAAGTCGAGGACTTTACGAATATTCTCAACAACACGTACGAAAAGTCGTGCAGACTAACGTACTCCAAGAAGACATACCCACAATGGTGGAACAAAGAGCTAAGCGAGCTCAGGAAAAAGCCAAGGAAGGCCCTTAATACAAGATACGGAACCAAAAACTGGCAACCGTATAAGGATATACAAAAGGAATGCAAAAAGCGATTAACGCAGCCAAGAAAGACTCTCGGAGCAACGGATACTAGATATTCACATCAGAGGAACAACGCAGAAAAACCTTGCCGATGCACATCGTGCATACAGGAAAGGTAGATCCACGGAGACAGCACTACACGAAGTAGTGTGATACATAGAAAAGGCACTGGTTTATAAAAACTACACGTTGGCCACCTTTCTAGACATCGAAGGCGCCTTCAATAACGTAAACGCAGATTCAATCCTGAGCTCCCTCAACAAGGTTGGAGATGAAAAATGGATCGGCGCAATGCTAACGAGCAGGAGGATAACAGCCAAACTGAGTGGCTCTCATCAAACGAGGTATGTGAAGAGGGGCACACCTCAGGAAGGAATTCTGTTTCCGCTGCTGTGGCTGATTTAAATGGACGACATATTAAGAGAACTCAATAGCGAAGGAGTTAAAGTGGTAGCATACGCAGATGACGTAGTTCTGCTCACTTCAGGACCATTTCCAGACGTCAACAGCGAATTAGTGAAAAGGGCGCTGAAAAAACTCAACTAATGGGCAAAAGCCTGTGGGAAGGCCATAAATCCAAGTAAAACGGAACTTATGCTCTTCACAAAGAGAACAAAGATCCCCAGATTCATTAAACCAAAGAGAGATGGTACAGAGTTAGAGCTTTCACAACAAGCAAAGTATCTGGGAGTGATACTAGGAAACAAAACATCAACGAAAAAGTGAGGAAAGCAAGCATTGCATTCTACTCCTGTAGGATGATGCTCGGGAAAAACTGGGGCATCAACCCCAAGGCAATAATATGGCTCTACACAGCGGTTGTAAGACCCATACTCACATAGGGAGCACAAGTATGGTGGCCAGCACTAACTAGAGTATACAACATCCAGAAACTCACTAGGATACAGAGATCGGCATGCGCAGGTGCCACGGGAGCACTAAGATCGTGTCCCCCGGCAGCGCTGAATGCCATTTTAAACATAATACCGATAGAACATTTTATTAGGAAATAGCAGCCCACAGCGCGGTAAGAGAGAGCAAGCCAGAGCTGGAAGAACTACCACACCGGGCACTGTATGATTCCGAACGAAATAAACTATCGGCTAACAGTAAAAACTGCCTACATGGCAACCGAAATTCAATTCGGCAATGCATATACCAGAACATACCCCACAACAGAAGAGTGGAAAAGAGGGAGTGTAACCGAGCCAGATGAATTATCACTCTACACAGACGGCTCAAAGATGGGTAGGGGTGTCAGAATCTTCGCCGAAACCTCGAGTATAGAAGAGTCCCTCCACCTCCCAGGGTCAGCAACAGTATATCAGTCGGAGGTCCTCGGGATATTGAAAGCAGCTGACATTTCATTGGACCGAGACCTCCTGAACACCAAGGTAAGGATATACTCAGATAGCCAAGCGGCCATCAAATCTCTCGCAACAGTGAGGACTACATCTACAATAGTGGCCAAATGTAAGGATGCACTTAACAAAATTGCGGAACACAACAGGGAAGAGATAGCCGGGGTACCCGGACATAACGACATCCTCTGCAACGAGAAAGCCGACGAGCTGGCCAGAAAAGGGTCAGAAGAAATCTCACTGACAACGGAAATTTAACCATCTCTAAACACGGTTTAAGCCGAAATTTACGACCACTTCAAACTACTAGCCAGCAAGGAATGATCGGAGAAGGCGGAACATAGAAGATCAAAACTATGCGGCCTGAATATAACAGGAGACGGACTGCAGAGCTGATCTCCATGAGCAAAACGGACATAGGGTAACGGCAGCCATTACCGGCCACTGGTCAATTGGATTGCATGCCTGTAAGATGGGCCTACCCTACAACCCACACTGCAGGATGTGCAAAGAATCGGACAAGCAGGAGACACCGGAGCATCTACTAAAGTAAACCTCACCACTTATACCTACCTACCATAAGATTTGATACACTTATTGTTAGAGTCGAAAATGAGAAGATCCAATAAATAAATGCCAAGCCAAAAAAAAACCCCGACACTCGTGTTGTCGTCTGCACTCGCTGCTTCCCTCTCCCTCTTGTACACTTACGCCATATAATGAAATTCTTTCCCGCTTCTATCGCTGTCTTTATTAACTCATTAACCAATTTTTATTTCCTTTTTCAAAACTCTTAACCACTTTTAAAGTTGCGATCATGTCATCATCCTCCACTTTGCACAATGTTTTGTTTTAATATTTCTCTTCAGTAAAATTACGTTTGAAATTATTGTGTCCAAATTGTTATAATTTGCTCATGCAAATCAAAAGACGTTCTACAGTGGCGCAACACTAAGGGAATATAGGATCTAGTATTTCTACTCGGTACGTGAAAGTTAAGCTGACCCAACATGTCAGGACTTTCACGTCACCGTGAATAAGATTATAAATGAAAGTAATGCCAAGCATGTTTCTACGATTAGATAAAGATGGTAAGTTAATAAGGAGGAGTCTACTAGAAAAGGAGGGTAACCTCTGGTTTGCATCCCAGTTTAAGCCGCGTAAAGCGAAAATTAAAAAGTTCTTTTGAACCGTCTTAATGCGTTTCTGTAAACCTTTTGAAGCCTTTTGGCTTCAAACGCAAGATCCATATTTTAGGATAGGACAAATGAAAGAAATATATATAGTGACATATCCATAAGCCCCTAAGAGTTAAGAACATGTCCACATAACATTACCCTACACTTTACAATTGTAATCAATACACCCCACACTACCCTATATGTACCCAATAGCTACAGATAAGAATAAACTGTCACCCAATCCCCTAACACAAGGTTAAGAGGAAAAACTCCAAAACCGAACAATGGATGTAATTGAAACTATTGATAAGACAAGTCCCCCATTTGGTAGACTAGACTAAACATCCACTGTTCAACATTAACATAAATGGTCTTTATTTAAATTCACACCTTCAGAGCTCGGACTCGTTAGCTCAAAAACAAAGGTTCGGATTGCAAAACTGTCGCACCAATTAAAAGAGGCAGTTGTATTTAAGAGCAAATGCACTTGAACCGAAGAGATAAATAAATCAAAGAAAACTTCTAAGCCCTCTGTTTAGAACCATTAAAGTCCAAAGACCGTATTGGAACAGCCCGAAACCGGGCCAGCCATGGCAAATCAATAAGTTGAGTTCAGTTTGAGATCTAATACAAATAGGTCGGTGTTCTTCACAAAACATTTTGTAATATTTCGGTTAAATAAATTATATTTTATTGACTTACGGAAATTGCAAATGTGTAATTATAGAGAGATTTAGAAACGTAAGGATCATTAAATTCTTTCGACCAACGTTTAATGAATCCAAGTACACCACTGGGCTTATTTGAGAGCTGTTAAAGTTTAATATGTTTATACTGCACCATTTTTGAAAATGATTAGGATCTGTCAGTAAATCAGACTGGCCAGACGCGTCCGTATATTGCACGCAAAGTTTGACGTCGTC
This sequence comes from Drosophila seguyi, assembly GCA_008042675.1. Classification (NCBI taxonomy): domain Eukaryota; kingdom Metazoa; phylum Arthropoda; class Insecta; order Diptera; family Drosophilidae; genus Drosophila; species Drosophila seguyi. The sequence continues at coordinate 10,161 of VNJU01010603.1, read as the reverse complement.
CGCATACATGAGTACTCTGGAGTTAGTCAGAACTTTGGGCAGATCGTTAATAAATAATGTAAACAGCAGGGGACCCAAATGGCTACCTTGCGGGACGCCAGAAGTAACCCTGAGAACATTAGATAAGTTGTTTTTAAATAGGACCCTTTGCGTCCTGCCATTCAGATAACTCGAGATCCAACTAAGAAGATCAACCGGAAATCCCATTAGGTCGAGTTTCCGAACAAGGAGAGAATGGTTGACAGAGTCGAATGCTTTACTGAAATCAGTACAGATTACGTCTGTCTGAAAGTTTTTATGGAAGCCCCTTATTATGAAGGAAGTGAGATCCAGAAGATTAGTAGTCGTTGATCTTCGCTTTATAAATCCATGTTGGCATGGAGAAATAATTGATCTACACAGGTGCTGCAAGTGAGGAGTAACGATTTTTTCGAAAAGTTTTGCGATGGCCGACAACTTAGAGATACCTCTATAGTTATTGGCATCTGATTTGCTACCTTTTTTGTGGAGAGGAATAACATATGATTCCTTCCAAATAAGGGGAAAGTGGGAGGTCTCTAAGGACAAGGTAAACAATTTTAGAAGGGGATTGCACAGGGCGTCGGCACAATACCTAAGGACACAGCCAGGTATTCCGTCGGGACCAGACGAATAAACGGGCTTTACACGGTGAAGATCTGAAAGGATAGAGCTTTCGTTCAAATTAGGACTGAAAATAAGGTTTGACTTGGGCATGATGTAAGAATAAGTCCGATTTGCGTCGGTGGAATTAGAGTAAGTGGTTTGTAAAAACTACGTAACAGATTGGCAATTGCCTGATAATTTTTAACGGTAGTATTTTCAAAGGAAAGCGGGGAAGGATGAGTATTTGGCTTACGTTTAGTGTTAACAAAATTCTAAAACTGTTTTGGGTCCACAGAGAACTGAGCCTTACAACGAGTTATATAATTTTTGTAACACTCCACGTTCAGAACGGTGAATCTCGACCGAGCAGATAAATAAGAAGACAGGACAGATTGAGAACGGTACGTTTATATTTCGAATACAGATTAGATTTTTTGTTTTTGAGATGATTCAACTCTTTCGTAAATTAAGGAAGCTTTTTCGAGGTTGACGGATAGTATAACGGAACACATTCAGTAAAAAATGAATTCATGGCACTGTAAAAAATATCCACGGCTTCAGCAATGCCAGTGCACATGTATAAATCAGACCAATTAAAATCAGATATAAAGTTATTTAGTCCTTCGCAGTCCGTCTTGCGAAAGCAGAGGACTTTTTTGGCTGGACGATCAGATAAATTTTGTAACGCAGTCCCGATGTCGATAGTCACATCGAGAGAGGATTATAGGGATCAACGGCGCCGCCCTGGCTAAACTAACAGAGATCAAGCAAGCGCTCTAGGGAATTTCGTACATGGTTGACTTGAGACTGCGAAATGTCGAACCAGCCAGCAATAAAATCATGCTGTGTGGATGTAAAAAGTGTATTCGTGGATTTAGTTGAGGACCAAATAGCCCCAGGGATATTAAAATCACCCAAAACTACTAAATGATCCCTATCCGAAAGTCAATTGGAAACCATCTGAATAGCGGAAAAATGGTTCCAATATATAGAAAATACGACATATAAGGAATGAAGGAACAATTAAAAAAAAAGAACTACCATTGACTAATAGCTTCACAGAAAGGAATTGAACATCGTTGCAGTCCTCGAAAGTTATTAATTCAGACGCGAAAGTGAAGTCAACCGGTATGAGGACACCGCCTCCACGTCTGATAGGCCGATCAGCCTATATATCGTAAATAAAGCTGAAAAAACTTCGGAGCTCAGAATCTCCGGCTTTAACTAGGATTCTGTGAACACCATAACCTGAGAAGCAAACGAAAGACTATAAGAATACAATTTGGGGAGCTTACTACGTAAACCTCTTGCATTCTGATAGGAAATAGAAAGGGGATTTGTTAGTTTTTTAGAGCGGAAGACGTAGAGGGCGCAATGGTCTGGTCGGGCCTGGGAAGACTTATTCCTAGAGGCCACCGTTCTTTTTCTTAGCTTCGAACTCTTCGACGACAGCGTATTCAGGCCAGAATTTGGTCGAACATATTGTGTCAAAGAGTTCGTTTGGGACAAGACGAAATATCCCTGGCATAGCAAAATTTTAATTTTTCCACCTTTATTTTGTTAATTTCGGCTTCAATTTTGCATTGGATAAAAGCAATTACATCTTTCGATGTCTGAGAAGGAGAGAGCCGCGAAACAAAGTATGTTTCGTAGATGGAACAGCTATAATCAGTCTGATTGTCTGCATTACCAGTATGGGCCGGTAGTCCGGTCCTAGCACCCTGGGCAGATAATATGTCGGGGCTCTGAGGGGTCAATATTTAAGATCCCACAGGGGATGAAACGGAAATCACCGGGGCCGCGGTCCCTCCAGCGGCACATTCGGATCCCTAACCTATCTTGCTACTCGATCTCAAAACTCTTGGAATTGGTTCTGAGGTCGAGGGCTGTGTCGCTGTAGGCTGCTGTTGCGCTGCTGTTGCGCTGCTGTTGCGCTGTAGCGGATATTTTGCGCCTAGGAGACTCTTTAATAGCTTTAGGCTATTAAAATGAGTATCAGGCGCAAAGAACATATCTTGAGTTTTACGAAAACTGTCTCACAGCCAGTAGCCGATTGTAAGATCAGCAGAGGTAATAACCTTTTTACAGGTTTTAGCGAAAAAGACAATAGCGGACATTATTTTGACTTACCACTGTAACTTTGCGTAGGGTGAGATAAAAAGAGTGCAGCTGCACCGAAAAAGCGGGAGAGGGAGAGAGCGGGTGAGCGGATGAGCGTGTAAGTAAGCTTTTAGTTGAGCTGTCGCGACGGCGCAAGCTAAACGGAGAAGGCACAAAAAGGAATGCAAAAAATGCAATAACAATTAAAAACACAAAACTAAAAAGCTGCATGAACACGAAGTAAACGGGGCCTGATTGGCTCACCGATAGAGGGCCCGCTCTTTGGATTTCTTCTTTGTTTCGAACTCTTTTCTTATCTATCTGGGGATCACGTGATCTGCTTCCCACGTGATTTCATAACCTCTCATTCCAGGTTATGTTTCCTGCCTTGCGGAAACTTTTTCATTTTTATGTTCTTTTTTTCTTCTTATTGGGTATACATGTATAGAGTTCTCCCGTCCACGGTGACACCGCATCGAGGCTCGCCAAGATTTACTGGTTTAAAACACACGCGTAGCCACCTCGTTGCGGTTCACTAGTTGCCACTCACTCGTCTCGCTTCCGCTCGCACACGCAGCTTAAAGTTGGGAGCGGCCCTGCTCCGGCGCTGGTCCTGCGTCGGGCATCGCCGTTCCCTCCCTCGACGTTCTTTTCCCCCGCTGCTTCCTGTCGTCCGACTCCTCCTTGGCTGCTCCTCCGCTAAGGTGCCACGCGACGAACCTTAGGTTTTGGTACCAATTTTCCGCACCAGATTTATACGCACACGCATAAAACTCCGCACTTTTTCGACTTCTTTCCCCTCGCACAAGTTTTGCTTCTCCCCAGCATGCAAAGTTAGGAGCGCTCCGAATTATGTGTCTGAAAAGAGCCCAACTTCAGAGCGTTTTCTGAGTAAACACATAAAAAAGAGCGTTTTCGGAGCCCAATATGTGTATTAAAAATATAGACTACTAAAAAGACCCTTTTTCTGAGCGTTTTTAGAGTAAACACAAAAATAAGAGGGGTTTCGGAGCTCAATCAGTGCTTTGAAACATAGGCTCTTAAAACTCTTCTTTTTCAGAGCGTTTTCGGAGCTAAACAGAAAGTAAACATCATAAAAAGCTCTTTTTTATGTGCGTTTTCGGAGCTATGGAAAGTAAACAGAAAGTTAACATCATAAAAAGCTCTTTCTTATGTGCGTTTTCGAAGCTATGGTAAGAAAACAGAAAGTTTACATCATAAAAAGCTCTTTCTAATGTTCGTTTTCGGAGCTACGAAATGTAAACACAAAGTGAAGATCGCAGTGGCTCAAAAGATCTTTTTTCTGAGCGTTTTCGAGTAAACACAAAGTAAAGAGCTCGATTAGAATAACGGGATGCAGATTCTTGCGACAAGAAAATGCTGAAAAATTTTCAGTTTGTGCATTACAAAACTGGAAGTCGGACGTGTAAAGTGAGAAATAAAGTGTAGTGAAAAAATTTGAAAACGCCTCGATTAACAAGTAAATATATTAAAATAAATAAATCATAAACCATCATGAGTGACCGAAGGGGAAGCCTAAAGGAAGCAAGAAAAATAATAAATGCTCTCAGGGCAAAGCGACGCCGCAGTGAGTCTCCGCCATCAGTGATGCTCAGCGAAGGGAATAAACAATTATTGGATCCAGAATATAATATTAATCAAAATGATAGTGAAAGTGAAAATAGCGTCAATTTTCAAGACTCGGAGGATTATAATAAAAAATCTCTGCGCGAGGAATTATCTAGCTGGGCAGTTGCCTTTAATATTTCGTACTCCGCTTTAAATGGACTTCTGCGAATCTTGCGACGTGTTTCTCCGGATTTGCCAATTGATTCGAGAAGTTTAAAGAAAACTCCGAAAGAAGCTTGTTGTGTCCCAATTGATGGCGGAGAATATATTCATTATGGAATCGCTGATTGCCTAACAGATTTCTTTGAAAAGTATTCCTTACAAGAAAACGAAGAACATCTCAATATAAATATTGATGGCTTGCCGCTCTTTAAAAGCTCTAAGATGCAGGCATGGCCAATACTAATAAATATTCATAACACCTCCCCAGTTTTGCTAGCAGGTGTTTTTTGTGGAGACAGCAAGCCTAAAGACGTAAACGAGTACTTAAATGTATTTATATCTGAACTTTCATCGCTTAATTCTTCTGGATTTTTTTAAAAATCAAATCAATTTGCAATAAAGGTTAGAGCTTTTATTTGCGATTCGCCTGCCAAACCTTTTCTTCTTGGAATTAAATGTCAAAGCGCCTATTTTAGTTGCCCCAAATGTCATCAAAGTGGTGAGAATTTTGAAAGACGAATTATTTACAAACTTGAAGACAGTAGACTAAGAACAGATGACGAATTTAGAAATAGAATAAATCTTGACCATCACAATATTCTACTTCCACTTAAAATAGAAGAGCTTCCATTAAATATGGTACACCAATTTCCTTTTGATTATATGCATACAGTTTGCTTAAGAGTGATGAAAAGTATGCTAAATGGATGGATAAAAATTAGAGGCAAGAATTACTCTCTATCAAAACTACAAATTGACACCTTAAACAACAAATTTTTAAATTTAAAGAATGATATTTGTAGAGAGTTTGCCAGAAAACCGAGAAGTGTATTTGACATGGATAGATGGAAAGCAGTTGAATTCAGGCAATTCCTACTTTTCATAGGACCAGTCGTTTTGAAAGGAGTTTTAACTGACAGCCGTTATAACCACTTTCTGCAGCTAAGCATTTCAATAAGAATTCTGCTTAGTAATAAGTATTGCTTGTCTAAAAATTTATGTGCCAAAGAACTTCTTACAAGCTTTATAGGCAAATTGCCAGAACTATATGACGATACATTTCTGAAATTTAATTTTCACTGTTTATCGCACTTGGCAGATGATTGCCTTTTTTATCAAGAAAATTAACATACATTCAGTGCTTTTAAATATGAAAGTTATTTGTACAAAGTGAAGGAAATGGTTAGAAAAGGAACACAAGTTGCGACTCAAATTTATAATCGGCTTGTTGAAATAAGTATCAATAGCATAGATGTGGTAGATACCACAAATGTTATAAAAAGATGCCCAGGAGAAAACATTTCTTCAAATAAAAATAAATATATATTTATTTCCATAAGTCCTCCAGACCACGTGTATATATTAAATTCAAAGGCGTATAAAATTGACCATTTCGAGGAAGGCAATAATGAAGTGTTTGTAAAAGCAAATGAAATTCTTCTCAACGAAGATTGGTTTTCTAAACCATTAAAATCTAGCCTATTAGGCATTAAATATTCAGATTCACTTGAGATAAAGAATACATAAATAACTCATAAAGTAAAAGACATTCATGAAAAAGCTCTCATGTTTAATATTTCGTCGCCAGCTGCGAAAATAATAGTACCAATAATTCACCATGGCTGACTTCTCGGACACCTTCTTAAATAACGACACCCAGTCAGCAGAATCGACATATACCCAGCTAACTACTTCTACCACTCCATCTACATCAAGTAAGTATAATTGTAAAATCTTATTTTGAAAGACATTAATTAATTTGTATAATTTCAGATTTATTGCAATTAATATACGCCGACATCCAAAAATTAAATAAAAATGTACAAGATATAAAATTATAACTGTTCAGTAACTAATAACCAGACATATTCAAAATTTTGTTTTTATTCAAAGATCTTACCCAACGGATTGAAAATTTGGAGGCTGAAAATACTAAAATCCAAACTCGCGCGCTGACGGAAATAATTTCCCAAAGAAAACTCGCTGCAGGAAATAAGCCACGAATGCTGCTGCCACCAAAACCTTTCCAGAATACAGAAGACATTGACAAACTTGAGAACGAACTAAACAATTCAACTGAATTGAGTGGTAATACACACTAAAATCGCTCTTTATCTTTAAACTAAAACAGCAGTTTTGTATTTTTTATTTTATAGGAAGCCGAATTGTTAAATTATAATATCTCTGACCCTGCCAAATTTCTACGGACAATAGTAAAAAAAATATTTAGTGATGAGGCTGCAACGCACTATTCCTGGAAGGGGACTAACGCCAAAGCTTGCAATCTTGGCATGACTATAACCGCAACACTTAGAGGTAATTATTACATTTTAAATGCTTTTATTAATCAATTTAAATATTAACTGTTTTTATTTTCTTTAGGAGCCTTCAATAAAAAATTTTCGGTCGATGAAAAGCAGTTCTCCACCATATGCAGCAAGTGGTTTCAGACTGCAGCTGACCAAATCAAATATTATAAGAAATCAGGAAAAAATAATTAAATATTAAATTGACTATGTTTGATGTTTGCTCCATGTATCGATCCGACACTATGTTTAATGTTTTAAGTATAATTTATAAAAGAGCATGTGTAAAAGAAATTAATGAAAATAGATTAAGTATTAAATTGACAAATTATGCTTGATGTTTATTTTATTTATATTTAAGTATACGTATAATTTATAAGAAATTAAAGAAAATAGATTAAATGGTAAATGGACTAATTATGTTTGATTTTTAAGTTTTGCATGTTCACATTTTTTCTATTAGGTAAACAATAAAATATAATAAATGTTTGAACATATAAATAAAAATTTAATAATTTATACAAACCCAAAAAATCAAAAAAGAATCTTTTCGGAGCGATTTAAGTGTCTGAAAAACGCACATTAAAGGGTCTTTTCGGGGCGATTAAAGTGCCTGAAAAACGCACATTAAAGGGTCTTTTCGGAGCGATTTAAGTGCCTGAAAAACGCACATAATAGGGTCTTTTCGGAGTGGTTTAATTGCCTGAAAAACGCACATAAAAGGTTATTTTCGGAGTGATTTAAGTGCCTAAAAACGCACATAAAAGGTTCTTTTCGGAGAGATTTAAGTGCCTGAAAACGCACATAAAAGGTTCTTTTCGGAGAGATTTAAGTGCCTGAAAAGCGCACATAAAAGTGACCTTTTGGAGCAAATTAAGTGTCTGAATAGGCAACTTTTATGTGCGTTTTCGGAGGGTTTTCACTGCTTCATTCGGAGGGTGAAAGTACATATTTCACACTGAGAAAGGAGTCATAACGGACTCCTGAAAGTACCCTCTTTATGATCGACCATCTTCGAAGGGAAAAACGCTCTTTCCGGACTCTTTTCTGCACACTTTATGAGAGTAAATCCTCATAAAAAAGTATCAGAAAACCCTCCGAAAACGCTCATATTGCATGCTGGGCCGTCCCGATGGCTTCGTCACACAAACTCCCCGACGTTTTGCTTTGCGCAATTTTTCCGCTGCATTCTCGACATTCCAGAAATTTCTGGCGCGATCGCCCTCTCTCTATCTTATGGGCGCGTGCCAAATTTCGGGGGTTGATTGTGATCTCTTGCTCTCTCGCTCTCTCCTCTGCTATTCTTGCGTTGTCGTAGGTCATGTGCCCTACTTTTTCGTGGTGGGTTTCGAGTGTGTGCCTGTTTGTGTGTCCATGTGCCCTTGGCGTTTCAAGACCAACTCTCCCTGCGTCGTAAGCAGAGCACGTCATGCCAGTAGTGTTCGCCACCGCACACAGTCGAAACTGAGATGTCGTCGCACAGACCCCACAGCGTCGATCGCGGCAGGCTGTCTTCGGTCGACGCGGACTCGCTGCTCTCGGAGCCGTCGACATCGGTCAGCGGCTCGAGATCCTGGTATGGCGGCGGCGTTGGCACCGGGCTGAACCTCTCCACGGAGCCCAGCGCGTCAACTCAGACCATTGTGTCTCGCCTCCGTTGCCCGCGGTAGTAGGGTGTCTCCGGTTTAGACATCGGGTTGGTTGTCCATGGGTACGGGCCATCTGGAAGGTCCATGCCGCTGCTCAGGGTTGACCCAGGGTCTTCGCCGGTCGCCTCTTCCATATCTGTGGGGAGGAAAACGAAGTTTATAAGTCGTTGTGCTCGTATAAAGGGCAACCTATCACTCTGAGGATTGTTAGACGTTAGTTTTGTTTGGTGTTAGTTAGTGGCAGTAGTCCTGCATGGAGCTTCCCCATCAGGGGGTAGGGACGTTGGGAAGGCGCGCCAACCAGCAAGTGGCCCCCACTGACTCCGACTTGGCTCCGATCACAGGAATCCAGTTCATTAGTGGCTGTTGCCCGTTATTTCCTTAGCCAATATCTGGCATTTCTGCGCTGCTGTGCTGCCGGTACGGTCGTCCTCTGCGAAGTTTAGCATCACACGCTGCTAAACTTCCTCTGTAGCAGTTCCGTCCGCATCCTTCGCTGGTTCCAGGCTCTTGGTTTCCCAATGATGCCGTTCTGCGCTGCTTACTCTGGATGTGTTGTAGTCGCACGATCCTGGGTGCCAAGAATTTAATCACCTTGTATGGTCCCTCATACTTAGGTGCCAATTTTGGCCCGAAGCTATCTGCCGCCTTGGGTAAGAAATGCTGCTTCACAAATACTAGCGATCCCAACTCTGGCCTCCATGTTCGTCTACGCAGATCGTAGTGTTTCCGTTGCTCCTGTGACGCTCTCTGGGTATTTTCCTGGACCACCCTGAACACGTCTCGAAGCATTTCCGCTTTCGCGACGGGTGTTTTGGGAATTTCACTGGGTCCCGGTGTGACTTCATCATAGGCACCTGGGAGTCGTGGCTCACTGCCTTGAATGATGAAGGTCGGACTAAATCCGGTGGAATCTGCAACGCTACTGTTTATGGCCAAGTTCAGCTCTGGAAGTAATTCGTCCCACGTCGTCTGCTTGTCCTCGATATACTGGGCGACCATCGTCTTGATGGTGCGATTGGCCCTCTCCGTCGGGTTCTGCTGCGGTGTGTAGGGTGCTGTATGTTGGAGCTCCATTCCCGCCTGTTTGCAGAAGGCTTTGAAGGACCGACTGGTGAATTGGGTTCCTACCTACGGGGGACCCCTAAGTGATTCAAGATCCTTTCCCTAAAGGATTTCTCGAGATGTGCCGAGGTAGCCTTTCTTAAGGCTACTAGCTCGACCCATTTCGAAAAGGCGTCGAAGAAGACTAGGAGCGTGCTATTTCCGCTCTTGGATCGTGGAAGGGGACCGATGAAATCAGCACAGACAGTGTCAAACGGCTCACTAATCTGCCTGGTGAACATTTTACCCGCTGGCTTACTTTGACTGACCTTAAACCGTTGGCAAGTGTCACACTTGCGTACATATCTGGCCGCATCACGGAAAAGTCCCGGCCAGTAATACCGCTGGGCGACCCGGGTGGTAGTCTTCCTGATTCCAAGATGCCCTGCCGCGGGTTGGTCATGGCATTCCGACAGCACGCGCTGCCGGTGGTCCTTGGCCACGCACAGTTTCCACAGCGTAGCGTCTTCGTCGTCGGGTCTCGCTCCAATATATCGATATAACTGCTGATTCTCCGGGCTTGTCCTCGACGAGCTTCAGCATCCGCTGGTACCAGGTGCAGGCGGGTTTGGCCTCTCGGATCATCT